>JAFVLL020040753.1:0-122445 GCA_021397915.2 Tor tambroides
AGTAATATTGTAATGTAAGGAATTACTTTTAAATAACAGTAATAAGTAATCTATAATGTATTACAGTTTGGAAGTAACTTGCACAACACTGGTGGCAAGTGCTAATCATATACATTTTATGGAAATAGTCTGCCATGCATCTTATTTTTTGGTCTGGTCTGGTCTCATTGAAAAAGTTAACAGAAAAAGAGTATAATGTGCTCTTCATAGTCGGAATCAGTAATACACGCAGCAAAAATGGGAAAAGCCTAGAAATGAAGCTTGTTTTCTTCATTTGGATGACTTACATTATGAAGACTTGCATTGCTTCATAATTCCTCCACATATAAACGGGAGGTCAACAACAGAGATTTTGTAAATGTTATTGCAAGACGATGCAAATCCTTTTATTCCTTCAACATTAATAACAGGCTGAGGTCATATTTTGAGAACTCAACCACAAACACTAATTCCACACCCCAATGACACCATTCAATATACTTTTAAAACCACAATTTTTTTACACTCCAGTCAGATCACAAAGATCTTATAACAAACATAATCATGTTTTTATTAAGTCTCATCTGTGCATGTTTTAATGGTGTGAGAGTTTATATTCTTAAGCCACGACTGCCTGTTTTCCCATGAGTTTGAGAGCAGAGAGGGGATTTCTGTATTCTTTAGGGTAAGTCTGAGACACGGATCACCCAAAAATCAACCACCGCACCAAAAAGACTTCCTTCAATGATCCTGAATCATATTTCTTCCCCCCCCAAAACCCTCTTCACAGACTTCACACAGTTCATATGTGGTCGCAGATGTCAGAAACCATGTCTGCAAGAGCCGGAGCATCAGACACATTTGGGCTTGTGTTTGCTCCCACTGTACTGTAATAAACCAAACCTATGATTATGGGTATTCATCTTGAAGTCTATGTTCCAGGAAGCCCAACATATTTTTGTTTAGGTTAAATACTACATTTACATTCAAGGTGGAGAGCGAGATTGAATTATGCAAAGCACTCAAGCAGGGCAGTCAGCCAGAGAAAGTAATCTGCCTGGAGGAAAGATAACTGCCTAAATATTACTCATATAGTTATCAGTTCAAATAAAACCGGGTGCCTTGAACCCATCCATACACAAAACATTACGCTTTCAGTGTGGTATATAAACAAAGCTGTCTGTACGATAACAAAAACTACTTGCTTATGACCATATTGCGAGATATAGCCTATATGTATAAGCTACACCCAAACATCCATGCCATTCATCAACTTGAAGGGCTAATTAATGACTTCTGCTAACCACTTAGCTGGTTGGTATGACAAACATTGCAGAACCAACTTTTAGAGACCGAATCCATTTCCGTTCTCATCCTCATGCCAAATTCTCATTTGTAATTAAAGCCTTGAGGTCTGTTTTGACTGCTTCTGCACTGATGCGTGAAATACAGTTGGACCACACAATGTCTGGGTCCGAAAGAGACTGGAAAATGATGCTAAAGTCTAAAACAAAAATCACTCAGAAGATCTATAACAAAGTCTTGAATTAAAACACAACCGATCCCTTCCTTTGACATTTGACCTTGATGTATCTTGAGATGCCAGTTTCACCTCAGAGAGCCCAACAAAAAAAACTGAATGTGAAAACATCAGGCCACAAACCACATAGTGGTTTGCCAGACAAATAAATAGCTGCTTGAGCAAAGCAACCGTTGCACAGTTTCTTGGAAGGAAGATGGCAGCATTTTTATTATGAGTCATCGGGCCACATATCTTTACACTCTCAAAACTTTTGAACTCTCGAAACTGATCACAGCAATAAACAGCAATGCATTTTTATGCCCCTTTCTGTTCAAACCACATTTATATTAAACTTTACAGATATTATCTGTCCCCCACTCATATCCAGATGCATGTTCTATGTTACATAAAAAAAAAAAAAAAAAAAAAGTGTTCAATGAAGCGAAACTGCTTGCAAATTCATAGTGAAATCTTCTGTTAGATATTGATCAGACAGCCTTTCTGCTGACTCTACAAAAATAATTCCTCTCATAAATATGTTACTTTCACTATAGCATTATTTCAATCAGATTTTACCATTTTGTGAACAGGGGCAAAAATAAAATTAAGAAAATACGGCTAGTTGGGAAAAAAAAAAGAAAAAAAAGCCAGTCTACTTATTATTCAATTTCTTACCCAACTTCACTTTGATTTTCCGTGACTGGGAGGGGACCAATTTATTTTGTCGGCTGTCAAATTTATGATGAAGTGGAGTGGGCGCTCGGAGAAACCGCGCACCACAAATATTCACGCAGGTACATGATGCAAGTCAAAATAAACGATGAGAAGTGCTGTGGAAAATAATTTTGTATATAATAATTGAAAACTATCCATTTGTTTGTGAATTAGGCTACCTGGCTACACTTGTTGTGCTGTGTGTTTCTAACTCACCAAAAAGATGCTCGTATCCACCTTATTTTTCCAACGTGGGAGTAAGCCGTTTTCTGTCAATGGGCGAGACTTCCGGTTCATTAGCCGCTGTAGGGAAATAACGAGAAGAATAACAAAGTGCAGTAAACGGTGAAACTGTTTGCACTACAAACCAGTGTGTTCATAGTTAAGATAATACATTAAAACAATATGGTAAGACACACCAGTTTAAAATATCAAGCTGCAAAACAAGCTGTTCTGTACAGCTAAAATTAGCTGGAAGCAGAAGACACCGGAAGCCAGACACTCCGCTCCCGCTCTTACGGGAAAGATAAGTTGCCCCTGTTTCTGAATAAAAAGTGTTTGCCTGAGCGTAATTCATGGCCACAATGCAAAGCCATTGCTATGCAGTTATAAGGTATTTTATGCATTTCTAGCATGTTGTTATGCTGCTATTTATGTGTTCTGAACATTTTTAGAATTGCTTAGATGTGGTATTTTGTTATTATTCTGATATAAGGCTGAGTATTCATCGGATGCAACAACAAAGTTGCTTTTGTTAAATTTGAAAGTAAACATTTGAGATTAGCGTGACAGTAGTGGCTAACACTCTTGTCTTCTCTCAGGTCTTTTGAGAGGCTGTAATTATAGCAGTCAGCAAGCAAGTGCCAGTTCCACAATTTCTCCAGGCCTCTCAGCCACTGGCCAGAGCTGAAATCCCTATGAACACGTGCTCAAAAGAACTAAGTGACTCTCTCCTAATCCAGCTATCAGATATCCTCCGCCAAAGAGGCTTTAGCCTACCTCACAGAGCAAAAATGTCTGTTTCAAGGATTCTCATGGAGGGTTATCAAGCATGCTGAGAGACGTCTCCTGGGTGTCCCACGTGTTCAACATTCATTCATTCAGCAGTTCATTCGTCTGTAACTTGGATTTTTCTTCTGACTTCCTTGGCGAAGCTGCCTTGATGAACTCTCACTTGGATGACAAGAAACAGTCAGGTAATTTCATTTGTTCCTCATTTCTTAAACCAGCACACATTTAAAATTAAACACCAGGAGATGATGTTCTGCCAGTGGTGAGGGTAAGTGTTATGTGTGATCTCATTCTCTACTTCCTTCCATCTGCATGTTGCTAGTTACAAGCAGATCTTTCCGGTGGCTCATTCTGGAAAATATGATCTTTCTTTGGGTCTTTTTATCCTCCTTTCATCAGTGTCTGGCATACATCTGCATAAATTAACACCTGACTATTTCCAATTGAAACAGAAAGTGTCATGTACATCATGCACTAAGAACATTTCCCCGAAGCTTTTACCGTTTTACTTAATTTGCAAGTAGTTCAGCAACAATCAAAGAACTTGAAAAAGTAATAACCGACATCAAACGATAACTAAAAACATGCAACATTGATGTTGAGCCTAAACAGGAAGTTAACCAAAAAAGAGAGAGAATATTTTTACTAAACTAAAACTATTAAAAATATTTGTTAATTGAAATAATGCTTAAATAATAATAATAATGGAGTGCCTATTTACACTAAGGGCAAATAGCCCAGCTTGTTGGCAGAGGCTATTTACACTAACTCTGCCCACCAATGTGTGATTGGGATAGTCAACACTACAAAAATATCTTTCAGTTGTCTAGATGGTATAAAGCCTGTGCTTTTTGACGCAATCGACCCGAGTTTGAACCTGCCTTTTGCCGAACTTTTTTTCCCTCCCTTTTCAAATCTCATATCACATCGGAAAGGCATTTAATATCAATAAAAATGAAGGAAATGATCAAAAAGTTGAAAAAGTATCGTGTAGGGTTAGGGTAGGTGTAGAGAGGCTTTATTGTCCCAATAAGCTGGCATCCATTTAATAATCTGAATTAAAATGATAATTTACACTCAATGCGTTATTGCTGCGAACGGTTTTATAATGTACTACAATACTGAGGTGCAGATAATTGCCACTTTTTGCAATAAGTAGTATAGATAGCAGAAAATCCTACTATTTTAACAGTGTAAATAGAATCTATAGCTATTTGCACTTTGTGTAAATACCATATAGTTAAAAAATACTATTTTCACTTAGTGGAAATAGAATCCATTTCTATTTTCACTTAGTGTAAATAGCACCGATTGCTATTTACACTTAGTGCAAATAGCCGTTGCCTAATAATAATAATAATAATAATTTACAAAACTGTAAATATTATAATATATAAATATAAAAATTTAACACGAGTTGACTGCAAAGGAAATCAAAATCAGAAACTCAGATAAAAAAAAATTGATAACGTAGTAATTGGTGCAATACATAAGCCAGTACATATGTCTAAGCATGCACTGAAATATCCTACTAAAAAAAAAAAAAAAAAAAAAAAAAAAAAAAAAAAAAAAAAATCACATGAGGTACTGAGGTTCATCCAGTGGCATAAAAATGTGGTTCTTCTGAGGCTGAAATGACTGCATAAACTAGTTTTAGGTGAAAGTGATCTGTTGGTGATTTTTGATGCAAAGCAGGATGCAAATAAGCAGAAAATCAGTTAAACTTACAGATTTCTCTCAGGTCAGGACAAGATGGTGCTATTAACTGCTAAACACATCTAACATCCTTCAAAAGTTCTTGACAAGACAGTAATCAATAATAAGAACCAACTGTTCAATAAAAACCCAACTGCTGCTCTCCTCGAGGTTTCAGTTTTCGCATTTCATAACGGCCACAACAGACCAAAGAAATTACTCATGTTAGATTTGACTACAGAGCTTAACTCTCTTGCCCTTTAGCACAATGCTGTTTTGGTGTAGAGGCGGTCTTCCTGCAGTTGTTCATTCTTGAGGTATTTTGTGGTATTCGGGGGCAGCGTGGTGCACTAATGTGAGCTATACCTTGTTAACTTTCTCTTGTTCCTGTGCTGTGGTGGGAAAGAACACTGAGGCATATAAATCGCAACAGTGAGGGGGAATAAAGCTGACGAAATGGTTAAGAAAAGGGCGCATGGCTCAGAATAAATGGTTTTAGATGTTTCTGAATGGTGTGGGTATTAGAGAAGAGCAATGGGTGGAGGTTGAAGTTAACTGACAATCAAAGCCAAAACTGGAGGAATGACCGCTTTTCCACACTGCTCTTAAAATAAAGGACAGGGAACAACAGGATTGAGCTATTCAGAGCAGCCTGCTCCTTCCTGCTGGTGGAGGATGATGTTAAAAAGAGGCAGTGGGGTGTGAGGAATGGGTATGCAGACCTTCTGAATACAGCTGCCCCTCTGTATGGCTCTGAGGAACCTGTGACTCAAAATCTTATCAATCAAGATGTGTGTGTAAAGTGTAAAGGGAATTTACACACTAGAGACAGCTCTGATAGAGCGTTTGATGGACAGGGTGCGTTTTGAGGTTGTGGAAAGAACCTAACTGACCTTCTGTTAAGCTTTGCCTTCATTGGTTACTGATAGCTCAAGTTTTACAGAACAGCCCATAGAAATGACCTGAGATTTCTGTCAACAGTGTCATTTTCAGTAAAAGTGCTAAAAATGTATTCTATATTCTTAGAAGAGCTACATTTTAACATTGGGAAACATTTTGGTTACAGTTTGAGGCATCATTGTTACAATGTAATTATACATTTAAGTACTGAGTAATATTAATTGACAACATGTGTTTGAGTTAGGATTAGAGTTTAGTGTTAGTTGCATGTAATAAGGGCACACTTTATATTAAGGTCCAATTCTCGCCATTAACAAACCATTAACCATGACTTTTGCCTCAAACTCCTAATTTGCTGCTTATTAATAGTTAGTAAGGGAGTTGTTAAGTTTAGGTATTGGGTAGAACTAGGGATGCAGAATATGGTCACGCAAAATATGAGCTTTATAAGTGCTAATAAACAGCCAAAATGTTATGAAGAGGCATGCTGATAAGCAAGTTAGTGAGAATTGGTCCCATACTAAAGTGTTACCTGTAATACATAATTTACTGTTATTACTATGGTAAGTACATGTAATGTGTAACAAAGCGAATAAAATAAAGTGTCGCACGTTTTTATCTGATGTTTTTCTTTAATTAAATTGTTAAATTATGCAGTAACATTATTAAAACTGGGGACTTAAAATAACTTAGTACCACCTTAAGAGACCCAGCAAAAACATGTATAATTATGGATCATTTTAATTATGGGTAATGTTTTATTTTTATTTTATTTATTTTTTTTAAATTGCACAAAGGGTCAACTTGATTTGCAAAAACCTATGAATTTTATCTTTTATCAATGGTTAATTGATGCCTACATCAGTGTGACTTCAGAGTTATTTTAGTATTACTTAAATATCATTTAAAATATTAACTATTTATTAATATTTTAAATTAGCTTTCATTTTTATACTTTTTAATTTTAAGCTTAGTTTATGTATTAGTCATTTTGTAGTCATTTAAAATACTTCTGTTTTTTTTTTTTTATCAGCTTTTATTTTTATTTCAATTTTAATAATTTTTGTATTTCACCTTAAACTTATTTGTTATTTGCCAAGGCAACATTTCTAATTTTCATTTAAGTTTTTCATCTTGTATTTACATTTATTTATAGATTGGATTCATTTCAATTACTGAAACTTAATAGTTTTAGTTAACTATAACACTGTGTGACTTGTGGCAAAAGGTACATTTTCAATCAGAAATGGTTAGTAAATTTTACAAATCATAACAGAAAATTGCAAGTAAAACACTGAATTAAACAAAATGTAGAAAGTTGAAGTAGAAAGAGTGAAATATAAGCATTGTCTTGTAAAACATACTCCAATGATACTTGTTTTACTTCATAAAAAAAAACATTTGTTTGTGTGCGTGTTATATTATTACTGTTTCTGTCCTTACTTTTGAGTAAGATTGGAATCTGCTTGTTGAGTTTCACATATTGACAGCACAGCAGAGTTACCATCTGCTAAGAAAGCCTCCGAAAGTTTACAGAAAACATTCTCAGGCAGATGGTTGTTAAAAAAGAAAATTTCCCAAGAAATCTCACCTATGATCAGAAACACTGATATGCCCACAAATAAAAGGCCTGGCATCACCCTCATTTCCATTCACTTAAACACTCCACTGCATTCGCAACGCATTCCTGCAGCCCAACAATAGGAGCCTAACTCAATTTCCAACATAATTAGGCTGTGTGGAATTCCATTTGTGATCCCTGTTACGGAATAAACCTGTGCCATTTTCAATTAGAGGGAAAACGATTCCCATAACACATACACAGGCTTTTCATTTGTGGCTCGCTAAGCTAATTTGTTTCTTTGATGCCTGTTCACATTTTCAGTTAGTGACATTGTTTGCCTCTCAAAAAATAAACGCTTTCCATTTCTACTGACAATGGAAGGAGACAAGCAGGGCGTGCTCAGTGTAGAGATCCCTCTATTTTGCGCTTTGTTTTCCCAGAAGTCCATCCTCTTCCCCTCCACACGCACACAGGCCCAGTGAAGCGGCAGCTGCCTGGCGGCTGACAGGAAAGCCACTATAGCGGGTGTCTGTCCTGTTTGTGACTGACCCCCATGACTGATGTCACAGCAGTGAGGTCATAAACACAACACTGTGATTTCTATTTTCCTGTCAGGCCCCAGACAGCATTCAATGCCTTGGAATTTACGATCTTTTGGTAACATTTTAAAACATAAGCTCCCAACAATCCCACAATCAGGGAAGTAAACAATGAATTTCTAGGAATTTTTGGTTCAATGTCAAACCATCCATTTAGAGCAAGTCTTAACAGATCAAACAAAGGCACATCAGTTACATTTTGTGTAATTCACAATCATGTAGCTTGCAGCCTAGATTACCAAATACCAATATTCATCTTTTAATTGCAATGTATGATCACTATATACACACACACACAGTGAGGGTGATCACAGATTACATATAGAATAGATTTTAACTCAGTTTGATTAAAATGTTAAAAAAAACCCCTGCTGATTTACTTATGAATATGAAGTAATATCCATTTTTTTTATTTTTTTTTTTTAAAATAGTAGGGAGTAGGTCTAAGTAAGATGGTATATCAATCCAAACATCCATGTACCTTCTACTGAACGACACAATGCTGCCCTCCTGTGTTTATATGCTAGAACTGAGTCAAGTGTTCAGCATTACCCATGAGCCATGCAGGAGGGTGTGAATGAGTACAAACAAGTGTGCAATCTTAACTAAATACATGCAGAACTTATATAAAATGTCAAAACAGCTTTTTATAAACACAACATCCCTGAATAAACCCTATAACTATAAATACTTTAATAGTATTAAAATGATTAATGACAAGAAAGCTAAAGATCAAGAATAAAGTAATCTTAAACCTAACTCAACACAATAAACCTTCTTATGATCTTGGATTAGTCAGAAAGTTCATCATTATAATAATGTCATCTAAATAAACTCACCAAAGCGCACTGCTGTAAACAAAAGACATGATGTTGAACATAAAAGACACATTTATCACTTGATGTTAGGTTTAATTTGAAAACACAGAGTCCAAGCTCAATAAAACCACAGGTTTTACATTTACAATATTTTAGTAACAGAAAAAAGTTCATCCTACAGTGAAGTCATATAAAAACGTATTGATAAAAGATCAAAATCATTTAATTGCATGAAAGACAAAATATTTTGTGCTTCCTAATGCGTCTAAAAATATGCCACAAGGACTACGAAGTTCAAATAAAAAGGTAATTAAAAAGGGAAAAAATAAGAAAACATCCTGTTTTTACTATATCATCACAATTTCATGTCCTTAATGGGGCATTTTCTTGAAATCATTTGTTCAATATACTGTATATACATTATTTTTGCAGTATGACATTACCAAGGAGTAAATGCGACATAAAATCAGACTGCATCATCACTAACGTGGTCCTTTACAGAGAAAATTAAAAATACTCCCACAACGTCAGGCTCATGTTCACAGGTGTCTCATTTGGTTGCTTACGACAGTCCCACTTCAAGGATGCGAAACATTTAGAGATACACAAAAGCTGTCAGTTATTGGCACAGTTGAGGACGTACGGACCTCATCATTGATCACAAAAGCATCAATCGAGAAACCAATGCAAGCATCAGTAGCACACAACATGGTTCTACTCCATGTTTATAGGACGACCATGCCTTTGAGAAGCAAAAAACTCACACGGTCCAATAACAGCTGAAGAACACAATCCAAGGCTCTGTTTGCTTATAACTGTAATACATCCCTTCTCTATGAAGTTCTTGCTAGGTTTCATAAAAGTCTGGGACCTCAGGAGCAACAGTGTCACATTGGCATTTGTTATTAGTCCGCATTTAAACAGCATGCATGCATGCAGAGCCCACACAGATCTCTATGAGATGGAAATCAGGGCTCAACAATAAGGATGAACCACCAAACCAATCTTCATGAATTATGAACCTTTATCAGAGCATGTGGATAACAAAAAGCAGTCCATAAATGCTGCATTTTTATTGAGCCCTGAAAAGGTAAGGATATGACCTGGACTTGGTGTCCTGAAATTGAGATGTTGGCAGTATGAGGAAGGAGGCAGTCAGTTCTGAGGTGTGGGTGAAGGTGGGACCGATGATGCCCATGATATGAGAACATTGGCAGCACTTTATAAGGTCCAGAGGGGAGACTTGTTCATATTATAACATCCGAAAGAGGTCTTTTGAGGAGAAAGGGAGTTCACCCTGATCAGATGCCAGCCTCCTGTGTGTCTGTGCTCTCACCAAGAGGAGAATTTTCTGTATGACAGTACATCACTTTTATGTCCTCTTCAGGGATGGCAAGTTTCCCCTCAACTCTGGGAATGAAATCACTTTGTGGTACAGATGCAACAAGCCCAGGAAATTGCGGGCTTTGAAAGTTGCACTCAATTACAGCACAAGTTACTGAGGCTTGCGGCTCTCTCATTTCTTTGAAGGAAAAAAAAAAAAGACAGGACACTGATGACTTTACTTCCTGCCATATTGGTGTCCTCTTTCCTGAGGACTAAACTGATCAGCAAAATCAAGATCCAAATGTTAAGTTTACATTGTGTACACTACAATGAGCTTCTTTCCTAGAACAGACAAGCGATCGTCCAAGCTGGTCCCAGTGTCTCCGTGTTTGTACAGTATTAAGACAAATGTAACGTTCAGATGCGATTCCAGCATCAGACTAAGCAACTTTTGTTGAATTCAGACTGAAAGTACTTGGATGTAAAGGCAGTTTGAGGTGGTCCAGATCATCAGCATTTGGTCAAAATCCAGGTCATTAGGGTTTGGTCAACAATCTGATGAGGTTTCCTCAACTTCCTTTTTGTTAGGCTGGTTTGTCCAGCTCTGGTTGTCCAGCTTTTCCAGTAATGGCAGTGGAAATAGCCCAGTTAAATGAGTAGTTGGTTTAATTCAGTCCATGTGTACTGAGAAGAACCCAACAAGAATTTCAATAGGTAAACAGCATCTACAAACCATAATTTCCCTGTAAATGAGATAAAATAAAAAAACAAAACAAAAAAAAACAACAACAACTTGCGTATGCTACAGATTTAGGCCTAAAACTTGCTATACACAAGTACAAAAATGCAAAAGCTATCTAGTTAACTCGAGCTTGATTTCATGGATTTCACTGGAATCTGTAATGCAACGAGTTTGCTAAAGCAAGCATTTCCATAATCTTCAACAGTCAAATTTTTTTGAAGATTATGGAAATGCTTGCTTTAGCAAACTCGTTGCATTACAGATTCCAGTGAAATGCATTCCCAACTTTTTGAAGATAAACTTGGGCTGTGTCTGAAATATAGTGCACTATTTGGTGTCTGCAACTATAGTGAACATAATCAAGTACACTCACTTCTATAATTCATCGCAATCGATGTACACGCAATGGCAAACTGCTAGTGAATACCAATGCACTGTGAGCGTTGTGCCGAATATATTCTGTGTCTTGCCAGAAGATGGCGTTCACTGCTTCTACAAATACGCTCACTCCTTTTCTTTCACTCACATTAGTAATGCAGTGAATAAAATTACTCAAAACATCTGGCTCTGTATCGCCTCCTTGAGTATGGAGGTTAGTGCCAACAAGTCGACACATTTTTGGTGTCTGCATTTGTTTACTAGAGTAGAGCATGTTTCTGGACTTCTTTC
Source organism: Tor tambroides (assembly GCA_021397915.2). NCBI lineage: Eukaryota > Metazoa > Chordata > Actinopteri > Cypriniformes > Cyprinidae > Tor > Tor tambroides. Next base: position 11,540 of record JAFVLL020040753.1, read on the forward strand.
TCACACCATTTCATTAGCACAGCTATAGTTAATTTAAAAACTGCTATCTAAGCATAAACAAGTGGAACCCAATTACTGAATTCTGGGAAAATTCTTATTGCTCTCATGCTGTTCAGATTAGACCGGTTCAGTTGTATTACAGTAGATGCCACAGATGTAAACGGTAGAGTTGGGATGTGGCAGTAGGTCCTGCAAAGTGAGAAGGTCACATTACTTCAAATGACCAGAGGACAGAAGCCATGCAGGAATGTAGGGTTACGGGCGTTAAACCCCGTCCAGTTCTTCAGTTCTGGACCTTTCTGAACCTCTGGCAAGAGCACCACAAATGAGCAAGGGCAGCATGGATCAACACACACACACACACACACACACGTCACTCAATGTATCTGTAGGTAATGAAGTTCATTCTCATTACAGATGCTCACACATAAACACTTAGGGCTGAGAGTAACCCTACTAGCTGCCTGAACTGAACCAGCCATCTGGAAACAGCGTAAGAGGCCTCTGGAACATTCTTCTGACAGCAGTATTTACATGATGCAAGGACGTCCTTTATCAGCTGGGTTGGAGAGCACACATCAAAGGTCAACATGGCTGGATGAGTGGACTTGGGGTGAAACTGGTCTGGGCTGTGGGAACAACATGTGGGAGCTTTAGATTGAAGGGGAAGAAGACAGTGTTCCTCTAGTTTGCTGAGGTGCTGCTGTTGGGGTCAGTCCGGGTGTTCGCCAGGTACTTGGCCCTCATGCTGGAAGTGTACTGGAGGGAGACCAACATTGAGAAATAAAAAATGCAAAAACATTTTAGACTTTTTGACGCAAAAAAACATGCCATAGATAAGTGTTAACATGCCTGTCACAATGGCACTGTTTGCACCCGGTATTAAAACCAGGTACGTCCATGATTTTCATGGACGTACATTAGGGATGCACTGTCGATGACTATTAAATTATTATAAGTGTGTGTGTGTGTGTGTGTATATACACACACACACACACACACATACATACATTTATTTAAATATAGGTCTTACATCGTATACAGAATACAAAATGTACACATTAATTTTAAGATTTGCAGAAAATTACATTCAAAAGTGTTATTAAATTATTAATGGGATTCATTTATAGATTAGCTGGTAATCTATATGTAAAAACAGACATTAGCATGCAACACCATGTAACCGATTACAATGCTAAAAGATTATAGAAATTTTGTGATATCGGCTAATAATAGAAATGGTACTGATATTGTATATTGTGCATCCCTAATGTGTAATGCATGCTTTACAAATGTTTTGACTGGATTGTAATGTTCTTTTAAAGCTGTACCTTGAAATATTTGAAACCCTTGTATTGGCATAATGATTGTGTTAGTTAAGTTGTTCTAAACTAACAAAAAATAAGATTGACATAATATGTAGACATATTTGAAAAAAAAAAAAAAAAAGTATAAATTGTGACATTTACATTGCGATTATACTAAAAATAACACTTATCCATCCATGGTGGACATTAACAGGTGTAAAAGAGTAACAGAAAAAATGATCATAAAAATAAATGTATCATATATTAAAATGAACAAAATAATAATAACAAGGATAATAATAATAAAAATAATAAAGTCTGTCACAGCACACCCAGAATCATTTAGACAGCCTTGTAGATGCGATACTAATGTGCTTGTAGAGAGTGAACTAGTGCAGTTAGTATTTATTTGATTATTTTTGGTAAAAATAGCAAAAATGAACATTTTGACTGTGTGCTGTTTTGATAGAGCAAACCGATAGACTCAACTATAATGCTACTTTTCTTACATGTAACCTAACCACTGACATGATCTGCTATACAAAAATGAGACATATCTTTATACTTCTAGACCTAAAATGACTCAATACCACAGTAAATCCTCCACTGATTCCCTTAAATTCATTTTATTCTTACTGAGGCCTGAAGTGTGGCATGAATGTAACTGACTGATAACTCTATCTGCAGATTACATTTGCAAAACGGCTAGTTCAGACAGGTGCAAATGGGCTTAATACTAAGATAATGATTCATTCCCTCAGACAGGTATCAACGAGCTCAGTTAATTTGTTTCTAAATGAAAGAAAAGCCTGTCTGATCTGTACATTCAAATCAAGTGTACACTAATCACCACCAGCATACAGTGGCATATGTAGCAACTAACAGCTCTTAGTCAAAACTCAAATTTCAACACGTCAAGCTGATATTGCTACCAGTGACCTAAATGCACCTTAATAGGGCTACTTAATAATATTTACTTTTTAAAGATAGTAAAAAGTACTAATATTACACAAAACATGAATACAGGACATTACAGTACTTTTGTTCACACTGACAGAGATTGCTTATTGATATTACTCAGTGCTTAGTGTAACTGCACTGTAACAAGGAAACATTAAAATAAAACGTGACCGAGAATGGATAATTTTCAGTGAAATGAGTGACAGTGAGCATTCTTTATTCAAATGAGCAGTGATGTGTCATCTGCCAATGGGGGTGCAGACAGTGATCTACTGCCTGATTCAATAGTCAGCCTAGAAACTGTCAGTGTGAATGCCCCTTTAGGATGCTAATCATTAGCCAAACTAAATTAAAAAGCAGTTCTCTCCCTTAATGTCTGCTTTAATGCATTTATCCCCCTCTGTGTTCTTGGAAATTGGATTCTCTGTCAGATACGTGAAGAGTTAATGCAGGTGGAGGGAGAACATGCTGCCCCACAGATGACAAGACCAGGGATCCACACAACAAAAACACCAGGGGCGAGGGCAGCTTGCTTGGGTCAGAGTGAGGGTGGTTTGGGAAGGAATCAAACTGTTGTGTTTTTTTGTTTTTTGCAGGGAGGGAGGTGGGCCAATAAGTGGGAATGGGGCATTTGAGTACCTGTTAGAATAGCCGAGTCTGTTACCAAAACGAGCGGGAACTCTCCGATGGCTTTAACTGCCAGCTGTGACGGCTGTTACTGTCCATGGATGTCAAATACAACTGTGTGGGTTTGCAGAAAAGAAAACGAAAGAAAATGTAGAGCAGATAGACACCACTGACTGCACATGCACTCCAAAACACACACACACACGAAAGTCTAGAGGACACAAGAACAGACACGAAGGTGTGAGGGGACACCGGTACACAGTGTGAGTGGGGTTAACTTACAAAAGCAAGTCCTGGCAATCTGTCTCATCTAAACTACCACCAGACTAACCCATTTTTGACACTGATTTTAAGCTGTTAGCTATATTTAAAATGTGTCCAGTGACAGTGTTTCTTAAAAACAGTAATTTTGTGGTCATGTAACTGTTTCGTCAAAAATTCAAATGCAAGCATCGGTGCCAATAGCCTCATGGGCAGTGCACCGACATACAAAGCCATTGCAGTTCGGGTGATCCGAGTTCGAATCCCGGCTTGTGGACCTTTCCCGATCTCTCTCCCACTTTGCATCCTGTCTAGCTACTATCCTATCAAAAAAACGCCAAAAATAAATCTTCAAAAAAAATAAATAAATTAAATAAAATGCAAGTATAAAATGCTGAGTATATGTACGTGAAATTTATACATAGGGCAGGGTGATAAAATGTAAAGATAATTATCGCAATATAATTTTCCTCAATAAACAACAGTTCGATAAATGTTCGATATAATGTTTATGCACCAAAAGTGGAACGAAACAGCGCAACTCATTTGAATCGTGCCACACAGATCATTCATCCGCTCAGCTCAAAGTTCAAACGGCAGTGCAGCGTGAGCTCAGATGCGGTTACTTGCTGATGAGTCTCGGTCATGTGAGCAATAAACAGCACTGTGAGATCCAGTGTGAAGCGCTTGAATTCAGTGAAGAGCACAAATGACTCAGTGATTTAAACTAGTTTAGAGCCAGATGAAACAGCGCTGACAAACAGGAGAAACACTGTGTGTGACAATACAGTCAGAAGACTTTCCAATCTACAAATCGCCATCATTTACCATGAATTTACTGTAGTAACACTAACTGCACCATGGTATTGTGTCAGAAATGTGGCATGTGCGATATTCATATCAAATTTTATTATATCATTGATATAGACATGTATTAATTGTATTAAAGGAGTAATGGAATATAATTACAGTATTTTTCTGTGATTAAGCTATAGCGTCTGTGCAATTATACTACATGTATTTAGACTCAAGCTACTACTACAGTCAACTCAAGATACTGTCAAATGTGCATTTCTAAGAGACCAAAAAAAAAAGAAAAAAGTAATATTATTAATATTAATAATAGTAATATTAATAGCCTGGACTGCAAACTGTGCTGAAGATACGTGTCAAAGTCAAGCAACACAAAGCTGTTTCATTATTTGAAATAATATCACTCATTAGAACATGCTAAGAAATCTAAGAAATAATTTTTTTTAAGATATTTATTTTATTAAAAAATGACTGGAAAAGTATAATAAATTGCAAAAATGTGAAGTGTTTGTCATGTTTTGACCATAAAAAAATAGTTTAAAACCCACAATTAACAGTCTAGTTTCTACAGCTTTCACTTAGGAGCAAAAATCTGCCTTTCAACTTGAAGAAAAAAAGAGATTTAAAATTTATCGTGATAATTATCAATATCGACTGATATGAACAATTTTATCGTTATAATATTTTTGGCCATATCGCCCAGCCCTATTTACACATAAGCAATAATTATACATAAAATAACGTAATGCATAATTCCAAAATTAATGTATTGAATGTAATTGCAAAAGTCAACAATAAGACACTAGCGCTCACCAGAAGTTATATAAAAATCTATTTTAATGATATACACTAATCTGATAAACAACCTTAATCAGTTGAGTTTCTTATAGAACCATAAACACTAGATTCTCATCTGGTGGGATGCATGACTCTAACAAGACTCCAAGAAGACGCAAATAAGGAAATGTCACATTAGCAAAATGTCGCCAACAAAAACAGCTCCCTTGTCTAACATCAATAGTGTAGCGATGTATGAAGCATAGCTCAGACACAAGTCACTTTCTGCCTGACACAGTCAGTTTTCTGTTGAACTTGAACCCGTTGTGAAATCTGCATAAAGAAATAATTCACCCTCACATTAAATGACAGGATTTCACCCACGAAAATTCGCCAAACAACGGTAAATGTTACGAAAACCTTAGAAAAAATGCGTCTGAAAGCACACATCATTATCTCCTCAACATCATGTATTCACAGCGCCACCTAATGTTTACAGTTGTAATGCCAAGATTTAAGTGAACTTAATAGGAACATTTATTTTGGTGCTAATGGCAGGAATTTGCTCAAAAGAAAACCTATTTAAGTTTTTACTAGTCCACAAGGTGGTGCAGAACAAGTACTCAAAAAAATGAATCGCCTTCTGACATTATTAGTGTCTGTTAATGAGTGAACGCTAACAGTCCCATCAACTAATCTCCCTGGCAAATTAGTTTCTTGGTTGGCAGATTCCTGCAGATGAGAATGAATCTGACAAGTCATACCTGTCTGAACTCTTAGCCACACTATTCTTTAAATGTTTTTTTCCTCAGAAATTGTTAATTGCAAAGAGTACAGCAAGGTTGTCCTTGGTGCTTATGTTTATATTGTGCTCTAGTTCTTATTTTGGGAGCTTCATATTGATTGGCTCCCAAAAAGACATTTTGAAATGCATTAAAAATTTATATGAAATGTCAGAAGCACTCATTTAATCCACCACCCCTTTTCCATGTTGAAGCACTGAGTTTGAAAACCCGATTTCAGAAATTACAGGTGGCCATGTTGATATCTTGCTTCAGTTATTGAGGTGTTTCGAGTCGGTAAGTGGGCAGCTGGCTCAAAATCTCTGTTCTCCTTTTCCTCACACACGAAAAATCAATGCGACACTGATCTACGGCTATAAATCTCCACACTGCCTAAACTGTTCTGTAAGATTGGGCAAGCGAGAAGTTCCCAGTTCCTAAAACTTAGCTTGAAAGGTCTGCGGTCAGTTCTCATTTACTCAATCATCCAATCAGACATTTACTTAAATGGAGTTCAGGGCTATTTGTAATGACTTGCTGTGTACAGTGAAACTACAGTGGGGGAGATCATTGATTTACACAAACAGACTACAAGAACGTGCTATTTGAGGTGAATATTTAAGCAATCAGGCTGTCAGAATGACTCTGCGGTTTGTGCGTTAGTGTGTTTGTGTGCGTTCACTGAGGAAGTGCAGATACTTACGGATGGAGGAGGAGATTCTCTCCCGATCAGAGGAGTGTTCTCACAGCGAGGGTTCTGGAAGTTTGCATTCTGGGTCCTGGAAACAAGACACACACTCTTTACAAAGATTTTAAAAAAAAAATCCTCCTGTATTAACGCATTTCAAATTTATTGTACTTGTTCATTTACACTACTGTTCAAAAACACCAATGTTGTGAAATATTATTACAATTTAAAAGAATTGTTTTCTATTTGAATATATTTTAAAACGTAATTCATTCCTGTGATGGCAGAGCTGAATTTTCAGCATCATTACTCCAGTCTTCAGTGTCAAATCATCCTTCAAAAGTCATTCTGTTATGCTTATTTGCTGCTCAAGAAACATTTATTACTATTTTCAGTGTTGAAACAGTTAATACTTTTGTGGAGACCATGATACTTTTTTGATGTTAGACTTTTTTGAGGATTCTTTGTTGAATAGAATTTTTTTTATGATTCAACTTCTAATAGAATAAGTAGTTGTAGTATTAAAAAAAAATGAGATTATTATTATCATTAAGTGCAATCATCATACAAAGCTGTTTTGTGATCTAAATAGTGGCAAATTAATTTCCCTAGTTTTAGGTAACAAATAAATGAATGGTGGTACATGGAAGAACCAAAAAGCGATGCAGTAGAAATGCGGGAACATCAGTAAGCAGCATCGGTCAAACTGAATATCAGTCTATTTCTACAAAAAAACTCTATGGATCCCTCACAGAATGGAAAAGGTGGTCTCTATGTGTTCATATGTATTGGATGTTGATGGCATACATGTGTGTGTGTGTGTTTAACTCACATGTACTCAGTAACAGGAGCGTTGCTGACAGTGTGTGCTCCTGCAGGGATGCTGGTCTCACTGGCATAGCTGCTGCCGCAGCTGTAGAGGCTGGGCATGTGCACCCGGTACAGGTTATCATGATTCTGTCTGCCTCCATGAGCCATGGACTCCTCCTCACTGTCCTCATCAGGCCTGTACGCACAAACACACATCATCAATTAACTGGAATCAATTAACTGTTTTTATTCAAAGTGACTTATTACAGGGACAGATCCATCAGCTCAAACTGGCTTGAGCTCAAAGGCGACACTTCACTGATTTCAGAGGACATCAGCTGTAGTTTGATATCGTTTAATCTGTTGACACAGCTCAATGTTATGCAACTTGTGAATTGCTGTGAAGTCGCCTCGCTGAAAGTGCAAGCCGTGATCGCTGTGGGAGTGTGAATTGGAGTAAAACTGCCAGTTAGCAGTGTTTGACACTGCAGATAGCTGACAAGCAGTGTCAAAACTCAGACGGGACCCCTCAAGAGAACAGAGAGAGTTGTCATCTGTACGCAACACTTGGTAGAAGCAAAATACCCGCTGTTGATTAGCACCACCTCCTGCACAAAAGGGATGTACTGTCAGGTAAAAATCATGTCATTTTATTGAAAGTTTTACAGCAATGCATAATGAATGAATGAATGAATGAATGAATGAATATGAGGACAAAAAATAAATCAATAAACTTCTGTTCAAACGTTTAGGGTCAGTAAGGTTTTTTTTAATATCAGGGACACATTAATTGTGAATATTAAAGGTGAAAAAGACATTTATAATGCTACAAAATATTATTTCAAATAAATGCTGTTCTTTTGAACTTTACACTGAAATACATCATGGTTTCCACGAAAATATTAAGTAGCACAACTATTTTCAACAGTGATAAGAAATGTTTCATAAGCAGCAAATCAGCATATTAGAATGATCTCTGAAGGATCATGTGACACTGAAGACTGGAGTAATTATGCTGAAAATTCAGCATTGCTATCACAGGAATAAATAATATTTTAAAATATGGTAACACTTTAGTATTGGGACCAATATGGTTGCTTAAGCCCTATTCGCACGGGATTAGTATTATCTGGGGACCATGTGTGATTTTGAAATTACCCCCCCACATCTGAATTTCGTGTGGTGCATTTGCACGGGATAAGCGAAGCCTGTGATTTTACTCAAATTTACTGACTTATCTCCCGGATTCCCAGATGTCAAGGCTTTGAGAGTCCCGTTCTATGGTCCAATTAGATGGATTTTTTTAAAAAAGAAATTAATATAGTTTCGTGCCCTATGTCATTTACATTTCACCAGGTTAAAGTAATATCTCAAGCTTTATGCTTGATTTATTGGAAACACATTAACCTCAAAACCTTTTCAGCTTTCTCTTTCTGCAAACTGTATGGTGTAGTGATATATGACAGCACCCAAAATACTATCAAACACTCCAACGCAGTGCCATTCTTGCACGAAAGATGGATAAAAAGGCGCACAGGAAACAAAAACCTTGAAAAATGATATACGACCCGCCAAATACTGGCCAAATCACAGAGATGCCGATTCGCACGGGACTAATTTTATCACAGGACCTCGGTGTTCGGCGAAATATGGTAGGTCATTTGTGGGGGAATATTTACATTACAAATTACAGACATGGCCGATTCGCACGGGATTAAGATCACAGACAACCTCCGCAATTATTACAAATGACTGGAGGTCACCAGGTAATACTAATCCCGTCCGAATAGGGCTTTATTAACATGCCTATTATTAACATATTGGCTGTTTATTAGCACATATTCTGCATGAATATATTCTACATCCCTAATCCTACCCAATACCTAAACTTAACAACTCCCTTACTAACTATTAATGAGAAGCAAATTAGGAGTTTACTGAGGCAAAAGTCATAGTTAATGGTTTGTTAATGGCGAGAATTGGACCTTAAAATAAAGTGTGACCTAAAATATATTACAATAGAAAACTTATTTTAAATTGTAATAGTATTTCACAATATTACTGTTTTTACTGTATATGTAATCATATAATTAGAGCCTGGATGTGCATAAGAAAAGTCTTACAACCCCAAACTTTTGAACTGTAGTGTAACTCATTAACATATATAATCAGTGTGGTCCAAAAAAAATAAACAATAAAAATAAAAATATAAAGCTTAATACAAAGTCGAAAGCTAAAGCTTAAGAGAAATGGATGAATGCACTCAAAATAGGGGAGAATATATGAATCAAATCAATGTGATATGCCCAACTGTACATTAATAAATTCCATCTGATCTTCACTCTCAATGCGTCACGCTGCGGTATGAACAGTAGAGGGCGCTCTCTACTGTGTTACTGATGACAAACAGGAAGAGCACATCAAGTCCACATAAAGGCATGTGTTTGCAATTCTTCCTCTGCTTGCTTTCAGCCACAGGGAACAAAGAGAGCAGCATGTAATCAGCCTAGAGAGAGCACATATTACCATTTGCGGGAAAGCTTGGAACCATGCAAATACCTGCATCAGTGACAGAAAACTAACAGTCTGTTCTCCTGTGTCCACTGATCTATGATTGGATTACATGTGACCAGGAACCGAATGGGATGTATCTGCAGTGTGTTAGGTTAATGAGCCTGTATGAAAAACCTGACAGAGTCCAGAGGGAGAAAAATTAACTGTGGCACTATAAATATAGAGATCTGTGCCGCCCCCTGCTGGACATGGTAGCTTGATGAACTCATATCACTGTTCAATTCATCTGATACGTTGTGGAAATGTGTGTACACAATTTCTATTAGGATTGTGATGTTTGTAGGTCAGTTTGATGGTTAATGGCAGCTGCACAGACCCAAAATAAAACTACTCTCTGAGGGCTTTTACATTTAGGCATTTAACAGATATTTTTTCCTGAAGAAACTTTTCTTTTCCACACTTCTTCTGTGTAAAATGTTAAAAATAGTTACAATACTGTTTAGAATATGTGACCCTGGACCATAAAACCAGTCATAAGGGTCAATTTTAAAAAAATGTATTTACATGAATAAATAAGCTTTCCATTGATGTATGGTTTGTTAGGATAGGAGAATATTTGGCCGAGATACAACTATATGAAAATCTGGAATCTGAGGGTGCAAATAAATCAAAATATTGAGAAAATCGCCTTTAAAGTTGTCCAAATGAGGTTCTCAGCAATGCATATTACTAATCAAAAATTAAGTTTTGATATAGTTATGGTACGGAATTTACAAAATATCTTCATGGAACATGATCTTTACTTAATGTCCTAATGATTTTTGGCATAAAAGAAAAATCAATAATTTTGACCCATACAATGTATTTTGGCTGTTGCTACAAATATACCTGTGCTACTTGACTGGTTTTGTGGTCCAGGGTCACATATTTGTATTTGTATGCTGTTACATACATTTTTATTTTATTTATTTTTGTTGTCAATGCATGAGAATTAAATTTTTTACTGTTTATGATAGTGTTTTCATAGTGTGATTTTTTTTTTTTTTGTCAGTGAAAGTGAAAGTACTATTATATTTTTTGATTAAAATGCCTGGGAAAAAAAAAAAAAATGTTTTTCATATAAAAAAGCATGCACTAACTTCAAATATCTCAAAATATTTCCAAACTTCACACAGTTAACATAATCGTGTCTCTACCTCCACACCGCACGGCCTGCCACAGCCTGCCTAAACTCATATTCAGAAACTGCTAATTATCTATAATGAAGAGGTAGTGCGAATAGCTTTGTACCATGAGACACACACTTATGAGTGTGATAATTACATAATATGCTTAAGCTGGCATCTTTGTCCTTTCTATCTCTCCTAGCATAATCCTGTTTGCCTGATGCAGGCCTGTCCTGGGAGAGCAGCCGCATGGGCCTGGGTCAGGAAATTATTGCAGTTTATGTAATTATGGGAGGAAGATGTGAGCGATTCCCACACAGAGCGCTTGGAAGGAATGGATGGGGGGAAGAGATGGAGCGAGGCAGCTGTTTCCGTTTAGCTTTTGACCAAAGATCGTGATGGAAGCACGAGGTGTCCAACCATAGTCTGATAACAATGCCCGTGGACACACAAACACAACACTAAACACTTCCACTGTTGTTTTATCTTTGGTTTAATTCTCCTGAGCGCATTTAACTACAAAAATGAGGATGTTGCACTGAATCACTACATCATACTGCTAATACTAACTTGCGTGGGAAAAGAACAATGTGTTTTATGACAATAACAAAACTGCCCCTTTCGCTTTAATGCACTATAAGCCAGATAATACTCATTTCTTGCTGTAAACCAGTGATATAATGTTAGGAATATGCAGTGTAAGGTCACGATCAGATGCATACTATTAGTAACTGTATAGCTGTCATAAAATGTTAGGTAAGTGTGTATAATATATATATATATATAAACTAAATTAAAATGGGAAACATTGCCTTATGGTTTTAATATTTTATTTCTAGACTAATGTCTACTTTTTTCAAGTATTTTTTTTCTTAACTATAAAAACCCCTCTATATTTAATAATAATTATAATAACAATTATATACAACCTAGGGCTCTATGAAATCTGTTCCCAAATTCATTCAAATTGATTAATTCATCCAAGCTTTGACAAATTCTGTGACATTATGCGTTATACAGTAAATTCTATTTTTATGACCTGATTTCATTTGCATTTTCCGCATTGTGGAAATCATAGAATAAAATCATAAAATAATATTTGGAACATCTGTGATTTTTTTTTCTCTTCAGATCTCACCTTTTGCCATGCCATGTGTGTGGCACACTGCAGACGACAGAGGTGAACATGAGAGCTGTGATGAACGAGAACAGCACCAGGTAGATCAGACCCTCCAGTCCATCATAACACACTCCGGTCAATGCCTGCACATAATCCTGCACACAAACAGAAAGACACAGCATTAACACAAGCACTGCACATTCTATCATTCACTCACTGCCATCATTGACTTTCTTTCATCAGCGGAGGCACAAAAGTAGGATACAGGTTTTGAATAACATGAGGATGAGAAAATGACAGAATAATGTTCATTTTTGGGTCAACGGTCACTTAAATGCCTTGCATGAAACAGCACACACACACACACACACACACACACACACACACACACACACACACACAGAAACCAGTCTCTGCTGGGTATGTGGATAATAGATACAGAAGAAATGAAAACTGTATGATAATATCCAGTGCTAGACTCTAACTAAGAACTTCCTGCAGTAGACCGGACCATATGCTGCAGAGAGAAACAGGGCTTTTAATAATAAATGTTGACCGAACCGCGACCAGCCTTACACATGCTGCTATCAGAGAAACATGGCAGCGTCTTACTTCCTCCAAATTACTGTCATTATTAACTACAAAATTGCTCCATTTGTAATTACTGCCGGCGCTCTTCTGCATCTCCAGCACAAACTCTCCCACATACAGCCCAGATGCACCGTTTGGACCATAAAGTATGTTATTGCTTTTGCAGAATGAAAACACCATTAATAATGTATAATACGCTTCCAATAGTCCATATTTTATCTGTTACTTTCTCTCCTCATGGGAAGGAGATGCACTTTTAGGACCACCCACACAGCAGGCCTGTGTCTTTCAGCCCTGAGGAAGAACTCTAGTCACACTGAAACCTGAAATATCAGACATCCCCATCACCTCAGAGAAGAGGACAGTCTTCAGACTGCAGCAGTAAGTGCTGGTAAGGTAAGGTTTAGAGCAGTAGATAGAAGATAGAAACACATATGTTGAGGGTTGAGGTTACAGTGAAAATGGTGGCAAGATGTGCTTAATTTAGAGTCAGAGAAGAACCGTATGTGCAAAGTGGTCATATACTCTGAAACACTTACCATGTGCAAACTGCGGCAGTCCACAAGAGCAGTGAGCTGGTGCAGTCCAACTTCAGTGGTGTTTAAACCCCCTTGTATTTGCTCAAGGTTTACCTAAAAACAGGCACATATAGTTTGAAATAAAATGGTTACTCTGAATTCAATGTCTAAATAGATATTCTCATTTACATACACGCTTTGATGACACGATTTGATCAAAAATACATTAAAACAGCAATATTGTCAAAAAAGCATCTAAATGACTAAATATAAATGTAGTGCATACATTAGGAGGTATAATCAATATCCTCATTTCTATTCAGTCTTTATGAGTCCAGCACACAATGGCACACACGACAAACCAAAGCATTCACGTTCACACAGGAGGATGTCAAAGAAGAGAGGCTTGTCTTCTTTCTTTCAAAGGCTTAGTGTTGTGTGAGGTCTAAGCTGTATAAACCTGCAGTGGTAATCAGATTTTGGCTGGTTCTAAGGGTGAAATATTTCCATTGATTCAGCGGTTTCTCTCAACGTTTGTGTTTTAGCAAGAGGACGGCTTTCTTTCTCACATGTAAACGATGTCAGCCATCACTTTGTCCCTGAACACACACAGATGCTGCACAATGACAGAGGCCCAGGGGTAGTGAACACACACATGCACGCAAACATTTCCACACAGACACTACAAAAGGACCTGCAAGCTTTGGGACATTTGTGGATCAGGGACTGTGAGAAACAGGCCATACATACTACATGCATGCTCTCAACAAACACACACACACTCACTCACATACAATGTCATGCAGATAACTACATACAAGCGCTCACCTTCGTTTTGGGGTATTCACGGACTGCAGAGCGCAGTAGTTCTGACACATCGTCCTGCATTTCAACCAGTGCTTTGTGACTTCCTGACAGCTTCTATAAGAAGAAAAACAAACACAGTTACATGCCATGAGCAAACATCATCTCATTTACAAGATACTACTTATAAATGATATTGTATTTTTCAACATTTACAAGTTTCTTAGGTTTACTCCATGTTTTTTTTTTTTTCAACAGACAGGAATTTATAGGAATCTGGTTATTATCATATACTAAAACTAGCACAAAAACCTATCGATCTGATCACATTTTTGTAAAACTTAAAGTGACCCAAATAAAAATAAAAAATAAAATGAAACTAAAGACAGAAGTTGAAAAGTTAATTATAAAAAAGTAAAGAAAGAAGACACCAAGGCTACAGTTATTTTATCAAAAATACAGTAAAAACAATATTGTGACATATTACTGTATTAGTAATATAATAATAATAATAATAATAATAATAATAATTATTATTATTATACATTTAAATACCTGTTAAATACTTGGCAAAGCTGAATTTTTTTTTGCATCATTCAGTCTTCACAGTGCGACATGATCGTTTAGAATACATATATCATAGGAATATGCTGATTTACTGCTCAAGAAACATTTTATTATTATTATTATTATCAATGTTGAAAATAGTTTTGTCGAAATTGAGATTTTTTTTCAGAAGTCTTTGATGAACAGAAATTAAGAGCAGTAATATTTTTTAATAGAAATCTTTTGCAATATTATAAATGTTTTTACTGTCACTTTTGATCATTTTAATCCATCTTTTCTAAATAAAGTATGCATTTTAGTGCTGTCAACCGATTAAATCACATCCAAAATAAAAGTTTGTGTACATAATGTGTGTATGTGTATGTGTACTGTGTATATTTATGTATAAATGCACATACATACAGTATATATACTGAACAAAATTATAAACGCAACACTTTTGTTTTTGCCCCCATTTTTCGTGAGCTGAACTCAAAGATCTAAGACTTTTTCTATGTACACAAAAGGCCTATTTCTCTCAGATATTGTTCACAAATCTGTCTAAATCCGTGTTAGTGAGCACTTCTCCTTTGCCGAGATAATCCATCCACCTCACAGGTGTGGCATATCAAGATGCTGATTAGACAGCATGATTATTGCACAGGTGTGCCTTAGGCTGGCCACAATAAAAGACCACTCTAAAATGTGCAGTTTTATCACACAGCACAATGCCACAGATGTTGCAAGTTTTGAGGGAGCGTGCAATTGGCATGCTGACTGCAGGAATGTCCACCAGAGCTGTTGCCCGTGAATTGAATGTTCATTTCTCTACCATAAGCCGTCTCCAAAGGCGTTTCAGAGAATTTGGCAGTACATCCAACCGGCCTCTCAACCGCAAACCATGTGTAACCACACCAGCCCAGGACCTCCACATCCAGCATCTTCACCTCCAAGATCGTCTGAGACCAGCCACCCGGACAGCTGCTGCAACAATCGGTTTGCATAACCAAAGAATTTCTGCACAAACTGTCAGAAACCGTCTCAGGGAAGCTCATCTGCATGCTCGTCATCCTCATCGGGGTCTCGACCTGACTGCAGTTCGTCGTCGTAACCGACTTGAGTGGGCAAATGCTCACATTCGAGGGAGTCTGGCACTTTGGAGAGGATGAATCCCGGTTTTCACTGTACAGGGCAGATGGCAGACAGCATGTATGGCGTCGTGTGGGTGAGCGGTTTGCTGATGTCAACGTTGTGGATCGAGTGGCCCATGGTGGCGGTGGGGTTATGGTATGGGCAGGCATATGTTATGGACAATGAACACAGGTGCATTTTATTGATGGCATTTTGAATGCACAGAGATACCGTGACGAGATTCTGAGGCCCATTGTTGTGCCATTCATCCACGACCATCACCTCATGTTGCAGCATGATAATGCACGGCCCCATGTTGCAAGGATCTGTACACAATTCCTGGAAGCTGAAAACATCCCAGTTCTTGCATGGCCAGCATACTCACCAGACATGTCACCCATTGAGCATGTTTGGGACGCTCTGGATCGGCGTATACGACAGCGTGTTCCAGTTCCTGCCAGTATCCAGCAACTTCGCACAGCCATTGAAGAGGAGTGGACAAACATTCCACAGGCCACAATCAACAACCTGATCAACTCTATGCGAAGGAGATGGCAAATGGTGGTCACACCAGATACTGACTGGTTTTCAGACAACCCACCCCCGGACCCCCCAATACAGTAAAACTGCACATTTTAGAGTGGCCTTTTATTGTGGCCAGCCTAAGGCACACCTGTGCAATAATCATGCAATGTCTAATCAGGATCTTGATATGCCACACCTGTGAGGTGGATGGATTATCTGGGCAAAGGAGAAGTGCTCACTAACACGGATTTAGACAGATTTGTGAACAATGTTTGAGAGAAATAGGCCTTTTGTGTACATAGAAAAAGTCTTAGATCTTTGAGTTCAGCTCATGAAAAATGGGGGCAAAAACAAAAGTGTTGCGTTTATAATTTTGTTCAGTGTATTTTTGAAAATATTTACACGTATTTACATGTACATATTTATATTAATATCATATATTTTATTATATATAAATATATTTAATTTATATACATATATACATATAAACATATAAACATTTTTCTTGAATTTATACATGCATGTGTGTGTATTTATTTATAAATAATAAATATACACAGTACACGCACATGTAAACAAAAAAAAATATTTTGGATGCGATTAATTGCGATTAATTGTTTGACAGCACTAATGAATTTCTTACCATAATTCATAAAATTATATCATTATTAATAAGGCATGTAATTATTTGATTCTGGTTATTTTCTGAAAGAGACAAAAATTCAGTGTTAGGAGCTCAACAGGTAATACAAACTGGGTTGCGCAACTTCCACTTCCTGCCCAGTACAGAAGTATTTCCTCAGTGTTCTTTCATCACTGCACACACCCACGCTCACTCCACTGTTAGTACTGCAGCAGCAGTGAAAGCTGCTTGCATAATGTAACAGTGCATTTACGCCCAGCAGCAAAAGTCAGTACAGGCTCTTGCATCCATATATTGCAGCCATTTAGGTGTGCTGCGGTGCATTTCAAGCACACAGGTCTTGAAAACATGAATCATTTCAAATGCCAAATGGCCACTGTGTCAGCTTTGTCTGCCAACAGATCTACAATGACAGGCTGGAAAATCTGCTGACATTCACTGAGAAAGAGGCAGTGAAAGTACATGTCCTTCTTTACAGAGCTCACAGAAGACTTTCGTTTACTGTGTTAATTGCAGGCAACAGTGCTGGAAACTAACTAAAGACAACAGGCAGCAGCAGCAGCAAGCATAGGTTCAGTGCTGCTAGCAATAATTATGAAGAACAATCTCACACAAATGCTATTCAAACTTTGTTCCAAAATTCTGCTGCCTCAGAAGATACATTCTTTTGCTAAAGCAGCATTATATACACTGCCATTCAAAAGTTTGGGGTTAAAAGATTTTTTTAAATAAAAATTACTACTTTTATGGAGCTAGGATACATTAAATTGATCAAATGGACAGTTAAGACACTTATAATGTTACAAAAGATTTGCATTTCAAATAAATGCTGCTCTTTTGGACTTTCTAATTCAAAGAATCCATCCTGGAAAATGTATCAAGTTTCCACAAAAATATTAATCAGTGCAACTGTTTTCAATGTTGATAATAAAAAATGTTTCTTGAGCAGCAAATCAGTATATTAGAATGATTTCTGAAGGATCATATGCCACTGGAGACTGGAGTAATGATGCTGCAGAATCTTCAACATTTCTCTTTAAATGTTTTAAAAATATTCCTTAGTGACATTTTAAATCAATATCCATTTCAATACATTGCTGTCTCAGATGTGAATCAGGCTCAGTTCATCTGTATTCTGCATGAGAACTGGAGAAACTCCATTCAGAGACATCAGCTGACAAAGTCGAGCGTTCAATCTCCATATGGGCATTACCCTTCATTTAAATTAAATGAAATCAAGACAATGGAGCAGTCACTGACAATCCATCAACTGTGATCAGTTAAGAGCTGTGATTTGTCTGAATCATGCACATACATTATTCAAATAAAGACGTGGAGTCGGACTCTATTAACTAAAGGGAGAAGCATGAAGCCAAAGGAACACACATTTCCATCAAGCCACTCGCAATGAGAATGCTAACGAATGGTGACAAACGAAACTCTCCTGTAATGGAGAGTGAGGAGGGAAGAGATTTGCTGTCTTCCAAACTCCAATGAGATGCCTTGCTGTCTACAGAAGGAACAACATTAATGGTCCCTCACACCTAAGTGCACAGGACCAAACTAACTCTCCCAGAGTCTGATGTTAGAATCAGTGTTGTTTTAACTAAAACTAACTACTAAAATATTTTAGTATTTGATTTTTAGCATTTATATTTTAATGAAAATCACATAAACCACATAAAATACCAAACTTCAAACTATACCTTAAACTAGAACAAAAACATTAACAAATACTATAACAGAATATAAAGTTTCACTAACCTCATAGCAATTAATACCTTTTCCATGATGTATACATGTAATGTTGTATTATATTTTTGCCAAATGATGAACCCATAAAGGTGCTATTTGCAAAAAGCCTTTCTTTTGGGAATATCTTCGTAACTTCTCTAGTTAGGAAACTCACTAGGATTTGGAACAGCGCCGATATACTTTTTTGGGCACACCTCTCAAAGATTTGAAAGTGAGGGATTTAGTTAACAGATAAAATCTGAATCAATGAATTAAAGAGCGGCAGAAGCGATGATTACCTGTTGGAAGGGGTTGACCTGACCCACGTTACATGTGAGGTAATACTGCAGGATATCTGTAAAGAGAGAAAGAGGCAGTAGGTCAAAAGTTAATGACATGAAAGACATCAGCATTTATCATCTAGATGAAGACCCACTCGGGTATGGCAGGTTTTTTTATTTTCATTTGCTTGCCTCTACAAGCATATAACACAATTTTATGCACTGTAAGTAATTATAAACCTGCAACACTCTACAATTTTTTTCTCTTTTCTTTCCATTTCACATCTGCCCAAAGCAGATGAACCCACACACTGACACACTATCATTTACTGAGCTCAGAGAACCCACAGCAGCCATGTCAGGTATCTGAACAGCTATATTTCCAACCACCAGCAACTCTAGATTCAGTCCACAAATGCCTCAACTCACCCAAGTTAAGCCGGGCATCTAATTTCTCTCCCGCAGAGGAGAATTTCCCAGTCAATGCACAAGAGTCAATAACTACTCCCAGACCAAATCTGCAGATTTTTTTTGCATCAATATTGGAGAAAAATCTGTAAGATGAATTTAAACATACTAAAATGTGTTTAGTTTAAGGGATAGTTCACTCAAAAATGAAAATTCTGTCATTAATTACTCACCCTCATATCGTTCCAAAACCATAAGACCTTCGTTCATCTTCAGAACACAAATTAAGATATTTTTGATGAAATCCGAGACAGCAATGCAACTGACAAGTTCAAGGCCCAGAAAGGTAGTAAGGACATGGTTAAAACAGTCCATGTGACATCAGTGGTTCAACTGTAATTTTATGAAACTACGAGAATACTTTTTGTGCGCAAAGAAATGCATCATGGTACTCTTATGAACACACATCGAAGACTGACACGGAAGAGAAGAAATTGTTGAATAAAGTTGTTATTTTTGTTTTCTTAGTGCACAAAAATTATTCTCGTTGCTTCATAAAATTACGATTGAACCACTGATGTCACATGGACTATTTTAATGATGTCCTTACTACCTTTCTGTGCCTTGATCGGGGTAGGACCCTTGCGGTCTCTTCAGGGTCAGAAAGCTCTCAGATTTAATAAAAAATATCTTAATTTGTTCTAAAGATGAACGAAGTTCTTACAGATTTGGAACGACATGAGGGTGAGTAATTAATGACAGAATTTTCATTTTTGGGTGAACTATGTCTTTAAGGGCATTCTTATTGGTAGCTGAGCACACAATTAATTAGCCAAAATATTTAGGCTAATAAATGAATAAGATTCTAGGACTTCAGTCTTATAGCAATAACTCTTTCCTGGTGCAGGAAGTTGCAAGTTGCATATGCTTGTCAATAAATGTGCATCAGTAATAGGTGTCATATTCGGTTGAATTTAATTTTGTGATTTCAACTATTTTCAGCAAACATGAAGAGAAATCGCATAATCACATATTTGAAGAGAAGAGTGTTGACAAGTCATTGAGGATTTTTACAAGGACTGAAAAAAACAAAAAAAAACAAGAGCTGAAGACTTCCTAAATAGCAGGTTAGTATCTCAAACAGTGCAGCCTGACACTAGCAACACCAAAATCATGGGTTTGATTCCCATTAAATTACAACATGTATACACACACACAAAAGTTTGGGGTCCAAGTTAATTTTAAGTTGATTAAAATGAACATGTAATGATGTAAAGATGAATGGAAATAAAGATCTAGACTGCAGTATTAAAAAAAGGTCTTTCTATTTCTGCACAGGAAATGGTACTAATTCACAGTCCTCTCACAAACCTCCACACGCCAACGCAGATGGAGTCTTGGGCCATCTTCATGCGCAGCTTGCAGCGAGTTGCGTGGACGCGAATCAAAACATGCGTCAGAGTGGTGGGTTTGTTGAGGAGGAGTGATGCTTTCATCACTCATTACACACGTGGACACACATGGCAGCAGTCACAGGGAAAGTGGCAGCAGTGCTGCTTATGAACAAGCCAATTCCCCCCATCCCATACAACCGGTCTTCCCTGACTGCCCTATAAATGGTATAATTATGGAAATGATGAGGGGAATAAACTGGCCTCTCAGGTATATCCATGGATGGCTGTATACAAAAGGCCAAACTGAGCGGCATTCATTTATTGCGTGGTAGTGGAATTCAATACTGGATTTACAGGTTGTAATAGTATTCAGTGTGAGGGCCAGAGCCCCACAGGCTCATATGTCATGTGTAAATGACCTCCAGTAATTGGATGTAATATTGGGTGACTGGTGATGCCCATATGAAACCGAGCAAAGACAATGGAGTGGCTTCCAAGAACGATCTGAGAGGAGGCAGAGCTTTAAATCCCACTCACACCGCGATGACTGCAGGCTGTAAAAATCCTGATTCGTGCGAGGCAGGGAACACGCCGGCGCACTGACAGATCTTATTTATGAAGTGTTTCACAGCTTTTCTTCAATGATGATTGTAAAATTTAACATCCTTCTGAGACGTTATCAGATGAGTAAACAGTATACATAATGAAGGACAATTATGGCATGCATTACTGCTGATTTTTTAAGAGGAAAGCGTGCAATTTAGATACATGTTTTTGGACTACTGTCATCTTCTGGGTTTCAAATTAATATTGAGTGAATATCAAGCAGACGTGATGTGGATAAACACTGTGACGTCATTGTAAAAAATAAGTAGGTTAGTCAAGTATAACAGAGCTTATTCACATGTAGAGGTAGCCAAAGCATTCGGCCTAATTCTAAAAATTACATGTTTTTGGTATAAAATGAGTTAATAAAAATAAATAAATAAAAATAAAATTTATTTTGTAAAGCCATGTAAATGAGTAGGTTAGTCAAGTATAACAGAGCTTATTTACATGTAGAAGTAGCCAAAGCATTCGGCCTAATTCTAAAGGTTACATGTTTTTGGTATAAAATGAGTTGCAAAAAAATAAATAAATAAAATAAAATACAATTTATTTAATTTATTTTGTAAAGCCAGGCTAATATAAAACAAAAGTCTACTGTTATAAATGTACATTAAAAATTAAAAAATAAAATAAAATCAAGTTTCCCTAGATTTATGATTTTAATTATTTCAACAATGGATCACAGCCTGTAAAAGGGTCCATATGGCCTCTTTAAACAACTAGATTTACTATTAAACAGCACAGCACAGAAGAAATGCTGGAATACATACCGAGTCTTTCCTAGCAGAAGAAACAAAATGGATGGCACAGGGAAATATGTGCTATTTGTAAGTACAGAAATGTCTTGGTTCTATTCTAGGGAAACACAACAGGGTGACTCAGTCTCAGACAGTGATAGCCAGAAGGAACACATTCAGAGATTTCTTTGTGGTCTCCATTTACAGCCATTAAAGCTTCCGGCTGAATTACTGCTCCAAATATAATTCTGAACTAAAGAGACATAATTAGTGGAAAGGTGTAAGCTAAGACCTGACGTGCATATTCTGATGATGTTCCTGGAAATTAGGGATGTTTTCAAATCTGCTTCATATGTGTCAGTCCACTTGCCATTTATGAGTGACAAAGACTTATTTTATTCTAGAATGCTGAAAGAAATTGTAAAATCCCTCTAGCAAAATATTTTTCCTTATGAAGGAATCATATATGACTAATATTATCCAAACTATTCATTTTGCTCATCTTTTCCACATAATAGCACAGGGTGACAATTTCTGACAAACTCCAAAAAAAGGCAAACAAAAATCACCATAAAAGTAGTGTAATGACTTGTGTGCTATATTCCAAGTCTTTAGAAGTCATTTTATAGTTTTGTGTGAGGAACAGAATAAATTGTCATGATTTTCTTCATTTTTCAATGAAACTCTTCCCCTTCAGTGAGCTGTTAAAACACAATTCTGTGCTAGACTGAAAAAGCCTGGATGAACATTCATAATTCTCCTACTGAGTTACAAGTCTGGAAAGACAGCACGATGAATAAATAATGGCAGAATGTTAAATTTTGGGTGAACCATCCCTTTAAGGACTTATTTAGAGCAAATGAGAGGAGGACTGCAGATAGGAAGAACAAAGATAAGAATAGAGCCCAGAAGACACACAATTACATGGGTGTGTGAAGCTGATAGTCACATGGTTTATCATCCACATCCTTCAGCGGTTTTCTCTTCCTTTCCTCTTATCTCTCTCCTCTGTTCTCCAGAAGTTCTTGCTGTAGCTCTTCACAGCAGACCAACAAAGTGATTAATCATAACAGATGCCAAAGTTGACATATCAAACCTGCTTCTACTACTAGAGCATACAGTGATCCACATGCATACAAAAACACACTTCTGCTTCTTGCACAGCACCAATTCTACGGGGCAATCATTGAGTCCCAATATAAGCTCTGCATCTCAACGTCCATCTCTAATCACAGGTCCAACATAATGAAATCATTTAAAAACATTTTGCACATGTTCAGGACAATGTAAACACTTCCTTTCCAAGGATTAAGTCATAGGAAGACCAATTTCCATTGGGCCGTACCCTGAGTCCACCTAGATTAGGCTTAACCAAAATATGTGAGCATCAACTTTCCATCATCAACATCTTCCTCCGGCCACCCAAAGAGGAACGCTCGGACATGCAAAACAAACACAGACAGAGAGAAAAACACCCACACGGTTGTCTCTTTCCCCTGATTTACTGAGCGCATCCAGCCTCCTGTGGATAATAAGGTCACTTTGAAGAGGAACTGCTGTGTTGAGTAACACTGATAAAGTGAGGAAGAGAAAGTCAGATGGAACGCTTCCTCTCTGAGCCAACAGGAAATGAACGCCTGCGTGACCGCTCATCCCTCAGAGAACACGCTCCTCCGTCAGGAGGTGCAGGACAGACTCAATTCAGACAGACTCGCAAGTGATTCCCAATAACACCTGCTAGATTAAGCATCTTACTCACAAATCAGCAGGAGGTGGAAGAAAGACAAAAAAGATATGTAATATCTGTGAGATTTGAAAGAAAACTCTGGATTGGAGTGAAATAAAACAAACCTTTCTTGATAAGCATGTACTGCTCTGACACCTTGGTAATGTACATGTCAGGCGCCGCACAGAAGTCACTGAAGCCCTAAAGTGAGAGAGAAAGGCAAACAATGTATATTAAAGGAATATATTCTACACTTTATAACATGCTATTTCTCCCTTAAGTTCAAAAATGTTTTTCAAGACCATTATTCACCTTCTCTACAGACAGTTTATCCATTAAATTTAACAAAAGTGACAGCAAAGACATTTATATTGTTAAAAAAAAAAAGGTTCTATTTCAAATATCTGCTGGTCTGTTGAACTTCCTATTCATTTCAGCTTTCCTTTCAATTCAAATTCCTGTAAGAATTCTGAAAAAAAGTGTTTCATTGCTTTCACAAAAACATTAAGCAACACAACAGTTTCCAACATGGATAATATAAAAATCATATTAGAATGATTTCTGAAGGATCATGTGACACTGAAGACTGGAGTAATGATGCTGAAAATTCAGCTTCGCCATCACAGAAATAAATTACATTAATAAAAAAATCTTAACAACCCCAAACTTTTGAAGGGTACGGTTCATATTTTAATCTGTTATTTTTAGTGACAGTGTTTAATTAGCATCCCGACAGTTTGCTGTGCTTTAACTGGTTGACAAGTGTTGTGTTTTTAAGATGGCATGTCAAACTAAAAATAGTCAAACTTAAAAAAAGCACCCTCAATTCTGTTTAACTGCATTTTGCAGAAGCAAGAAAACATCTAATCTAAATTTCCCCTAAGAAACACATGCAATCAGGCCCTGGTGAATCTGAAACTAACCTAGTCATACAGCGACTTCCATACAACCGATTTGCCAACTAGTAGTAGGCAACCCACTGACTAGTCCATTTTGACTAGCTTTGACTTTGATCTGTAGGTTTGTATATTCCTAATATGTAAATGACTTTGATTATGTTTGACTTTTGCCTTTAGTGTGAATTTACTGAGTATTAGATTCTGAGTGTTAGAGTATGTATACAAAAAAAATGGCATGACATCTCTCTTTTTTACTATACTATACTATACTATACATATAAGCAGTTGTATAGTATAACTATGCTAAACAGGCTGCAAATCAATAGATAGGATAAGCTATTACTAGCTGCTTTATGTAATTCCACAGTAATAATTTGGGCATATGTGGTGAGATCACAAGAGGAAGAAGCATCACTACAATACTGTCCTGCCTCTGTGTGGAGAAGAGTTGCCATGGAGACACTCACCGAGGAGACAGCCAGTTCCAGACCCAGAGAGCCCCAGCTGATTACCAGCGCCAACACACCCAGAAAACACACCCTGAGAAAACACAGATAATCAGCATTTCAGCCATCATTATATACAGTATATATACATATTATGATCTTCTAAAAGGTTGAAAACCTCTCACTGGGCTTTTCTGGTAAGAAAAACCCTTCATCCCACTACAGTTTTCATAACTTTCATCTATAATATGAATTTAATGGTGGTAAAATTACAGAGGCAAAAGTGGGACTCAAAGCCATTAAGTAATAAGCACACATGTATAGCTATCATCCATACAACATGTTGTTATATTTCGAGCCTCACATTTGCCTTCACATATAACATCTGACACCCACATCTGAGCACAAAATATTAAACATTGCAGATTAGCAGACTGTAAATAAATAAATACACACACATATATACACACACACACACACACACACACACATACACATACACATATATATATACACACACACACATATATACATATAAATACATACATACGCACGTACATACATTATGAGGGGCCGTACAAGCCATAATTCATTCTGGTGCTCTCACACACTTATATTCTCTTTTCACATACAGTACTGTGCAAAAGTTTTAGGCTAGACTGGATGATGATGAGATCAGATCTCTGTGTGGAGCACTGGCTGTTTCAGACTCCTTGTGCAAACAAAAATCTCACTGGATTACTACAATTAATGGCAAAATGAATGTTTGGAAATGTATATTGATATTTGCTACTGACACACTACAGCAAAAGATAGAAATAACTGACTTAAAACCATTTTTTAGCTGGTGAAAATTCTAGTAGCCTAAAACTTTTGCACAGTACTGTAGTCTGTACATATATTTTTACTTTCACACACTTACATTCTCCTTTCACATACATATATTTTTGCTCTCATAGTCACAGATTTTAATGCACACATTCATACATAAATAAAATAATGAGGGGCCGTACAAGCCATAATTCATTCTGGTGCTCTCACATGGCAACTCTTCAACCGACTAATCGACTAGTCGACTTCAGTGCTCTGCCATGACGCTTTAAGCCTGACGTCGACTAGTCGCTGGTCCTATAGAGGGCGCAACAGGATAAGAAATCCACATTTACAGACAGTAGCGCGTACAATACATCACGCGCAGATCGCGCGCACAGAATCATTCAGCGCGGAAATGTATTGTCAACACTGTTCTGTGATTTCTCAAAATAGCTTAGAAACTGAAAAGTTCAAGCATATATTTCTTAACTAAATCCCACAGCTTCACCACTAGTAGAGAGACGCTGCCAGGTAGAATTAATTCACACACGTAATCATTCTCATTAATGCATTCATTCATATGAATGTAATCTTTACTGTGGTACTTATCTGTATCTGATTTAGAACGAGCAGAAATCTGTGAGAAATATAACGACCCAAATACGAAAGAACCGATAAAAATAAACTGTTGGGCAGTGCTGTGTCATATGCCATAGCTGTGCACAAGGTGTTTGTCACAGCTCCAGACTTATTTGGTCATTAATGACGTCATCAGCGACTAGTCGACTTCGACTCGACTTTCATCAAGTCGAATATATATATTTGTTGCAGTCTTATGTTAAACCACTTTAAATTACTTTTTTTTCCACAATCTACACTCCACACAGAAAGCAAATAACAGGTATTTAACATCTTTGCAAATTTATTATACATAAAAACATAAATGATTCCATTGCATAAGTATTCAAACCCTTATCTGGGACAGTTGAAATTTAGCTCAGGAGCATTCATATTGCTTGTAGATGTTACTACACTTTGAGTGAATTTAACCTGTGTCAAATTCAATTGAATGGGTATGATTTGGAACGGCACACACATCTTGTGAAACATGAAACATGTGAAAAACAGCTGAAAATGCATATCAGAGCAAAAACCAAGCCCTGAGGTCAAAAGAACTGCCTGTAGAGCTCAGAAACAGGTTTTCGTCAAGCTACACACCTGGGGAAGAGTTCAGAAAAAATTCTGCTGCATTGAAGGTTCACAGAATCATGTAGCCTTCATTATCCATAATGGAAGACATCTGAAACAACTAGGATTCTTCCTAGAGCTGGCCTCCTGGCCAAACTGAGCAACTGATAGAGAAGGGCCTTGTCTAGACTGATGACCAAGGAGCTGATGGTCCCTCTAGTTGAGCTCCATGATCATATATGCAGACGGAGAAACCTACAGAAGGACAAACATCACTGCAACACTCCACCGATCTGGGGTTTATGTCAGTATGGCCAGACTCAATCTTCTCCTCAGTGAAGAGACACAAAAACCCACTTGGAATTTGCAAAAAGCACCTAAAGGACCCTCAGACTCTGAGAAACAAGTTTCTCTGTTCTGATGAGCCTCAATTCTAAGCATCATGTTTGAAGGAAACCAGCTCTGCTCATCACCTGCAGAGTACCATCCCAAAAGTAAATTGTGCTGGTAGCAGCCTCATGCTGTGGGGCTGTTTTTCAGCAGCAGGGACTGAGGGACTAATCAGAGTAGAAGACCAGCTCAATGCACCAAAATATAGAGATAGCCTTAATGAAAACCCAGTCCAGAGCATTCAGAACCTCAGACTGGGCAGAAGGTTTATATTCCAACAGGACAATGACCCTAAACACACAGCAAGAGTGGCTTATAGACAACTCTGTGAATGTCCTTGAGTGGCCCAGCCACAGCCTGGGCTTGAACCCAATCAAATATTTCTGGAGAAACCTGAAAATGTGCATCTGCTCCCATCCAACCCGACAGAGCTTGAGAGGTGAACAGGTGAGGTGAAGAATGGCAGATAATTGCCAAATGATGATGAGCAAAGCTTGTCGCATCAAACAAAAAAAGACTTGAGGCTATAAAGGTGCTTCAGCTAAGTACTGAGTTAAGTGTTTGAATACTTATGCAACAGACTTATTTCAGACTCTTTATTTTTTATAAATTTACAAAGTTGTGACAGTTCTGTTTTTGCTTTGTCATTATGGTGTATGGAGTGTGGATTGATGTGGAAAAAAAAAAAAAATTTAATGCAGTTTAAAGCTGCAACATAAAACATGAAAAAAATAAAGGGGTTTGAATACTTCTGCAAGGCACTGTATATAAAAATCTTAATTCTGAATTCTTAAATTATTGTTTGTAGTATAAACACTTTAAAATCAACATAATCTCCATGAAAAGGCAGACATTAAATGGATTTTTTGGTGATGTGTACATTTATGAAAATTATGCTTCCATCTGTACCATTAAATAAAGGCCAAGTCAAGAAGTAGTATAGTATCATAGTACCATGAAATGCCTTGAGTCAGAATTAAAATATGGCAATCTAAATATTTCATGTTTTTAGTGAGCAGCAACTTTTACTGCGGAGCAAATCAATATCCTGACATTTACCTTCGGTCACGGCCTCAAGCCAAACCAGCTTTTTCACTATATAATGTGAATGTGAAATGTTAAATGTCTTAACATATAGGGAATAAGACAAGCTAGAGGAAATCGTTAAGCCAGCTTCAGGATAGAGACGCCAGGCTTTAATGTGAGCTCTAGCCTGGGGCGAAATGATGCACGGCTTCCTCCTATAAGTCACACCAGGTTAATGACGGCCTCAGAGACACAATGGCTCTATCCGTAACAGTGTTTTTGGCAGGTCTAGTGGAAGGAGTTGTGCGCTATCTACTAAATGACTGAACACGATCGGCCCAACACCATGTACCTGAGGTACTCCACCACACACAGGAAACCAACACACAACAGACAGAGACCTTCCAGAGAATACCAATAAACAGCCAATATGTTCATAATAGGCATGCTAATAATCAATAGTGAGAATTGGTACCTATACTGCAGTGTTATCATATATTCTTCTCAATAAAAATATTCTACCTTTAAAAAAAAAAAAAAAAAAATAGTGGGGTCCCAGAAGTAAAAATCCATTCATTTTCTTCATAGGGAAACAGATTTTTAACAATAAGGTTCAGACATTTAAAGACAGACTACTACTGCGAGCTACGAGGTAGTTAATTAATGGTATGTGCTTTTGTTGAAGCCATCAGCATCATTTTAACTTATTTTTAAATATCTTTTTAAAATAATCATGTTTAAGAGTGGAATTCCTGGTGAAAAATTAAATCTCCACCAATCAGAGAACTTACACAAGCAAATCGCACCAACACACCTCTGTAGTGCATCTTTATTTTCATCTCCATTGTAGTTCTTTCCCTCATTAGCCAGGTTTCCATTCAAGGATTTTTTTGCAAAAAAATATTTAGTGCTTCAAAATTTTTACCGATATAGCTGATGGAAATGCCATTTATCGATAAAATTTAACGTGTTGACAAAAATCTTTTTCCGTTTAGCTTTAGTGCATAAATTCTATACTTAAAATGT
The DNA here is from genome assembly GCA_021397915.2 of Tor tambroides. Lineage (NCBI taxonomy): Eukaryota > Metazoa > Chordata > Actinopteri > Cypriniformes > Cyprinidae > Tor > Tor tambroides. Next base: position 40,800 of record JAFVLL020040753.1, read on the forward strand.
CGCAAAAATTTGTTTGGAAACACTTTGTCGAGAAAAGGGGCTTTAACGCAAATAAATGTGTTGTCACATGACAGAATTAGCCTATAGGCAGCGTCTGTGTTCGTGTTGCTCACGTTAAAGCACTGTTTCCCAGTAGTTCAAAAGCGAATTAAATCATATTCATATTAAATTGACTAGTTACCTCTCGAACATACATATCTTAATTTGATGTTCCTTTATACGTTGCAAGTTAAAATTTATTCATTGTGTTCTGAAGATCTTGTTCTACGTGGATATTGGAACGATAAGTACAACATTTTAAATTAATTCGTTTTGGCTTGTTAGTAGCTTCTTATATTTTTATTCTTGTTTTGTTCCGAGTACTGTTCTACCGTTAAATTTAAAGGGGACCTATTATGCTCCTTTTTACAAGATGTAAAATAAGTCTCTGATGTCCCCAGAGTGTGTATGTGAAGTTTTAGCTCAAAATACCCAACAGATAGTTTTTCATAGCTTGTTAAAATTACCACTTTTAGGGTATGAGCCCAAACGATCTGATATTGAGTGTGTTGCTTTAAATTCAAATGAGCTGTTGCTCCCAGAGAAGAGGGCGGAGCTTCAAGAGCTCAAGCTCCGCATTAGCAGTGCTAGCCTTTGCAAATAAACATTCCACAATTAGTACAAGCCTGTTATCTTTACAGAAAACTACTCGGATTCAAAGTCAGTCATCTGATTATACTGTGCATCATAAATTTGTGTTTATGAATTACACAGACAGGGAGCACAGCACCATAAAAATAACAACATAGCTGGTCTCATGCTATCACAAACTTTATAAGTCCCACTCGTGATTATGAGCTCAACAAACTCAAACGATCGCCTCACATTGCTTTCAGATGCAACTTTTAACCACCACATTCCTATTCACGATCATTCATGAAGACAGCACCAGTGAAAACACACAGAGACAATGGTAGCTTTAGCAATTAGCCTTACAGAGTGCCAAGAAGCTCTTTCAGAAAGGCAATTTGGAAAACAAACGCACGATACTTACTTTGTCTGGAGCTGACGTTCGCGCACGAAGCGTTGGTATTGATCCCTACACGTATTGGGGACTTTACCGATTTTTTCCGGGATATTTCCTCAGAAAATGAAACTTAACCACAGTGTCCACAATGGCTCAGATAGAGGGAGTCTATGGAGACTCCTATGTTCGTTAGTGCATCCCAAAACACAACACTTGAAAAGCCTCTTTGGCACTGACATTGTATATCTCCAGCAGCTACAGTAATCAGTAACGTTAAAGGCAGGGGCGGACCGCAGCTTCTCACTCAGGGCTGTGTCTCTGCTTATAGGGCAGCGTCACTAATGGGCGGGACTTATTCCCCTCAGTGACGTGCACAGAGGGAGAATCTGAAACAGCTCGTTCTGAGAGACTGTTTATGATTTTATTAGATTATAAATAAATGAGTGGGTGGATTTTTACCATTATAGGCTAGATGTTTTCACACACTGCAGCCACACAACTGTGTTCAAACACCTTATAAAAGTGATTTTTGCATAATAGGTCCCCTTTAAAGGATTTGTTCTGAAATGAGGGGAAATAAAATAGCATGTTTTTTTCAATATGTTTGGCAGACTGTGTTTTATTATGACAATGAACAGGCTGCGTTGTCGAGTTAGTAATGCTTAACTGCGCGCGGGAGGCGCGACATGATCACTTGATTTTTTTTTTCCCTTAGAAAAGTGGAAACAACTTACAATAGCCTACTCCATTTGTGGTCATATAAGAGTAAGACATTATTCAAAACTATTCTAAATATTTTATTTGTGTACATTCACAATAAAAATAAAGGAAACAAACAGGATGCCATTTTCTCAAGAGCGCAGCACAAAAAAAAAAAAGAAAAAAGAAAAAAGAAAAAAAAAAGGAAATTCTGCGTATAGGCTGCTAATTGTTGCACAGTTTTTTTCTTTCGTTTTAATTCATTAATTATTTAGAAAAATATATTTCACATATAGATCTATTTATTTCTTTTATATATAGCTTTATTAAGTTTTTCTCAGTTTGCAGAAGCGCTGAAGGTGCGTGACGTGCATTTGAATCATCACGTTCAGTTGTTTATGCTGCTTTTTGCATGTATAAAATTAATCCCTGGTAAACAAATTTAGGTATTTTAATGGGTCACAGCCACGTATCAATACAAATTTCATTTAATTATAATTTAACAATCTTTTCTCTTAACTGATAATAATGGCTTAACGACCGTCGGTTGTCGGTTAGGCTATAGGCTAGGAGAAATAAAATAACCGAAATGAACATTCCTATTTCCTAATAAAAGTTAATCAGAAAAATAATAACACAGCTGCTCCTGTTTATGATTATTGCTTGATGATCAAGTATCTAAATGGGCTAGCCTATAACAAAGTACAAAAAAAAAAAAAAAAAAAAAAACTCATGACTCTTGTTAATAAAAATAATTTTATGTAGGCCTATACTACTTACTATAGGCTATATAATTAAGTTTTGTTTCAAATGGATGAAGAACAGGCTACTAGCTAATATTATTTTATGCAATATAGGTGAAATTATGTATGGAAACAGCTCAGGGGCTAATTTTTTTTGCGATACACAAAAACTTATGCAACAATTCGTTTTTTTTTTTTTTTTTTAAGGATGACGTCATCACGCACACCATTTTATCGGTAAAAGGCCAGTTGGATGGAAACAGACTGTAGATAGCAAATTTCCCAAATGTTTTCTTTTACGCATATTCTCTGTCGATTAAAAAACAGCACAAAAGCTGGATGGAAACTTGGCTACAAATGTTAAGTATAAAGTCGTTTAACTTTGATTTCAAGCAGAAAAGTATCTGAAAATCAGACAAAATGACAGTGGCAGTATCGAATTTTAATGCCACATCAGCATCTGAAGCAATTTTCATTGCAAAATTTGCAATGTTGTGATTTACCTCTTAGCTGGTTGGTTTGGTTTGTGGCTTATAATGCTTTAAGATTTTTTTTAATCCTTATGACAAAAATGAATAGGAAAAATACTTCCAGAACCAAGTCTACTGAAAAGATGGGTGGGCACTGTTGCATTGTTATTTTTGCAACATATATTTATGTCCTAAAAGACCTATTTGCTCTACACTGTCTTGTGTATTCATTTCAGAAGGTTATTTTATCAGCCAGCATGAAGAGCAATTTTTTCTTTTTCTGGAATTTTCAGTGTGAACACACTACAAAACACACAATAGTGCATAACTTCACAGATTGAGATACACCTCATACTTGTGAGTCTCTTAGCACTTCATATGAGGTAGTGTGGCAGGAAGTTACTTTCTATAAAGAGCGGTTTTGGAACAGTGCTAATGTGTCTGTTTTTCAAGCTATGTTGTTCAGGCACTGTGGAGAGCTTGTCACGCTGTGGTTCTTCTGTTTTTCTGTGCCATCTCTGATTTAAAACTTCCCAGAGGGGGGAGATCAGAGAGAAAGACACATTATAATTTCTCTGATGGAGCTAAAGCAGAAGAGCATAACTAACACTTCATAAATAAATCTGGTGTAACTGCTTGACTGAGAGTCAGAAATCATTCATCAAGCCTCATGGAGTGGCATCGAGTGGACGGCTCCCTGACAACTAAAAGACCTTTGTGGGTCAGTGACAAGAGCAATCAAATATTCTTATAGTTTCTATAAGCTCTATTTTCTCTGGTGTACCACACATTACCTATTAGACTATAGACACATCCATATGACCAGTCTTACCCAATCAGAGTTCCTTTGGAGTTGCGGACGAGGCCAAAAAGCACCAGCAGGCAAATGAGCACATCAAACAGCAGCAGACACAGGTAGCCCAGCCACCTAAAGACAACAACACATTAACATCACAAACACAGCAAAATCCAGTCAATGTAACGAACACTATATAAAAATGTATCGCAAACTTAAAAATGGTAATACTTTAGAAACATTAAGAAGTCATTAACAAACAGTATACGATCAGCTGCCACTTGTATATTTAAATAATGAAATATAAATATGAAAAAAAGGACCAGTAAGCTGTTTTTCTTTTAAGAAATTTACATTTTCACTAACCAAGAATGCATTAAGTTGATAATTCATAATGTTACAAAAAAAATAAAATAATAATATTGTAATAGAATTTCACAGTATCACTGTTTTAACTATTTTTGATCAAATAAGTGCAGCCTTAGGAGTGAGCGATATACTGGTAGACGTAATTAACCGGTAGAAATTTGTCGACCAATAGAGATTTTGGACTATCGTCTCTATTGCAGTTACACCCTCACATGACATTGCTCTGCTACGTGGTCATGAAAACTTATTGTTTACATGTGTTTTTAAGCATTTCGGTTTAAAAGTGATTTAAACTAAATTTAAACTGATTTAAACTACTTGATTTAAAATCAAGTGATTTTAAGTCGCTGAAACACAATCAGCAGCAAGAGAGAATTCATTTTGCTATATGCGCATGCTGACTGAAAGACTGTTTCTGAGTGCTGTCAGAGAGCCGCCACACGTGAAGATGGTGCTCACAAGAGTGAGGGAGTATTGAATGGAGTTATTTTTGCCACTTTATAGGCCTTGAACAGTTAAATACACACAATTGTATGTGTCAATATGCCCGTCTTTGCAAGTATCCTTGAAAACACAGTAATTTAGGTCTTAAGTGAAAGCAAACAGCTGAGAGAGAAAACATATGTAACAGTATATTGGATCTGGGCAGCTCTTAAAGTGACAGCAGTCTAATATTCCTGCTGTCTGTCATTCATGTTAATCAAACAACAAAAGGGAGAAAATCTCTCACTGCTCTTGACTAAATCACTTTTGTAACTTTAATAAGAATAAATATATATTCAATATAGACAGTGAATAATATGCAGTGTTTGTATACATTTGATTACTTTATACAATGCATGTAGCATTTCTTATTTAATTGTTCTGCTGTAGTTTTTTTTGTCGTTGCTTGTAATTAGTTTCTTATTTCATCGCTGACTGTTTACTTCAGTCTTCAGTAAGCTTCAGTGATCCATTTACATTTTCAGAAAATGTAATTTTTTGAAATCAAAGCCAAAATTATTTGGTTTTCTGCATTTATCCTGTTTTGGAAGCCTGACATTAAACTTATTTGGCTTTTTAGGCAAACAAACAGACCCCAAAGCAATTTCTCTCAGTGAGAAATGTAAATGACTGACGAGAGGTGGAAAGAGGCAGTGAGTGAACAGAATACTAATTTCTATTCTCTCTAAGAGTGCACCGTCCACAACTTATGCGAAACAGAGAAATCCTTTGAGTACTTTTTTTTATTTTGCCTGAGACTTTTTGGATGTTAGAATGGTTTTACACCTTCAAACAAACTGAAGTACATTTCAAAAATGTCATTTCCAGGGTTGTGGCAACACTAAAATTTCAGTTACCGGTATAAAGGATTCCTAAAATTTTTGTCAGCTGCAGCCCTTTTACCAAATATGTTTAGTTACTGAAGTAACCCTAACATTTAACATACTCACAGTTCCCTGATGCTGGTTAATGGTCACATGATATTCAAGTAAATAAAATAAAATATATACATATATATATACACACACACACATATACATACATATATATATATATATATATATATATATATATATATATATATATATATATATATATATATATATATATATATACACATATACACATATATATACATTTAAATTTGATAAAGAAATAAATTCATCAATATTAATTAGCTTTATCAATATACATACCCCCAACACTTTCAAAAACCAAAGTTAGGGAAACCCTGACCAATAGCTATAAGAGCCTTTTTTCCCTTTTTATTTTATTTTTTACGATTCTTGAAACCAATATTAAAACCAAAGAAAAAAACGCTATTTTCCTTTATTAAAAATTAAATAACTACTTAACTTCTTCAACTTGGGTACTGGAATCTGTATTCCCTTTTAATTTTTAGAATTGATTTGGTACTGAAGTAGAATCTTTGACATCCCTACATATTTCTTTCAGTGATATTGCCATTCCTGTGAAAGACATAGTACATACCTGTACCAGTCATATAGCTCAATCTGAGTTGCCAGATCCTCTAGGGAGATGCTGAGATCACTCCAAAAGGGAATATCAGCCATCTGACGAACCAGCTCGCTCCGCTGATCCTGGAGTTTCTGTACGATGGACAGGTAGTCTGTGTGCTTTGCATACTCTTCCTTTAATAGCTGAAGGTTCTCATCCACAGTCTGGCTCTGAGCTGATGTACTTTCTGACACCTACAGACACACACATTTGCTTTGTAAGCTCTCTTCTCATGAGCTACTGATCACACAGTGTAACATCTGAGTATGTCAGTGAGATTGTCAAACTCTGGTGTGTTTTGGAGGAATGGAGCATCATGTGAGCATAACCTAGGGTGCATCAGTGTCTCACCAGTCTGTGCACTCCTGACACGGTGTGGTTGGCATGGCGGAGAGAGTAGGTAAGCCGATTCACACCATCACAGGTTTCGCCATTCCCGTAGAAACCAACAGCAATGCCCGCACTGTAAGGAAACAAAGAGAGAGACATGAGGAGGAGGGAAAGAGGAATGGAGGCCTTCAGCAGAGCCGTGGTAACCCTAAGGAATAGGTCAGTAATGTCCCAAAAAGTGCACACAGCGGCAGAAGACACAGACAAGCCTCTAATTCACACACCATTGTCCTGATAACACAAATGAACACACATGAATGTCTTATTAAATGTGACCTTTGACCACAAAACCAGTCATAAGGGTCAGTTTTTGGTTTGTTAGGATAGGACAATATTTGCCCGATATACAACTATTTGAAAATCTAGAATCTGAGGGTGCAAAAAAATGAAAATATTGAGAAAATCGCCTTTGAAGTTGTCCAAATGAAGTCCTTAGCAATGCATATTACTAATAAAAAATTAAGTTTTGATATATTTACGGTAGGAAAACTACAAAGTATCTTCACGGAACATGAGTGAATTCTCACAGATCATGCAGGACACTGATTTACAGCAGTCATTTCTAAACCGGAGTATGTTTCAGGGGTACTTGTAAAGATTTGAAACTAAATATTAAACTTGTTTTAAATATTTTTTTTTACTTTTATTCTGTAAGGACACATACAATTGATCAAATTATATACATTTATACAATATATTCTGTTCTTTTGAACTTTCTATTCATCAAAGAATCCTGTAAAAAGTATTATGGTTTAGACAAAAATATTAATCCGCACAACCGCTTTTAACATTGATAAAAATGCTTCTTAAGCATCAAATCAGCATATTAGAATGATTTCTGAAAGATCATGTGACACTGAAGACTGGAGTAATGATACTGATTTTATTGTATATTTGATCAAATAAATGCAGCTTTGGTGAGCATAAGAGACTGCGTTCAAAAACAACAAAAAAAACTTTTGAACGGTAGTGTATATAAATAAAGCATAAAAAGACTCTGATTTAAAATCAGATATATGGATATTTGATGGGTTGTAAATAGGAAAGAGTGTAGTATTGTTTGACGGAGATGAGTTATGAGCATTATTGCATTACATAAGGCTCATAACCAGAGGGTTGCTGGTTCAAGCCTTAAAGGCAAATCTGTGAATAAAACAAATACCCCTTTGCTCCAAAGGGAAAATGAATGTAATAACAGCCCTAAATGTTAACATAACCTAAATGACTACTCATTTATATATCTGTACAGTCTGCAACTAACAAAATGCTTGTCTTTAGTCCATTTAGCCCAAGTGTCTGTGCACATGTGAGAACCACAAGAGAGAAACAGTGGTCAAATGATCGATAGCACTCTGTGAAACTCAACACAACATTGACTCAGACTGTTGGGCTACTACAACAGTGCTGGGAGAAGACAGATGAAAACGAATCGATTGCGCTAACAGCTTTGACCAAGCAGAGAATCAGGTCACAAACACACAGCCGCCCCACAAACCCACTGAGGATGTTCACAGCAATGTACAGACCACCCGCGCCATCTGTACCAGAGATGTAGATGACCACCAACACATCCGGCTTGAACTTGTTGCCTCACCACCAGGTGGCAGAACAGCACAACCTGCTGACGGGGCTTTCAATCCCACTCATTCCCATTCCCCACCCTCTCTCGCTCAAGTATTTCACCCAACTCCATTGTAAAGCATTCAATGGCAGCTAGAATCAGCAGCCAGCCCGCTTAAGGGGGTTCTGCGGGTAAACAAAGAGCTATTCACCGCAGGACAAACCCCACAGCTCTCAGCCAGAGTACATCTAAGACGCATTCCATGCTTTTGCCAGTCTTACCATTTGCTTCGCGAATGGGCCAAAGTCTAAGTATTAAGATCTCACAATAATGTGTGAATGTGAAGGACCCATTGTCGCTGAAGCACTACGCAGGAAGTCCTGTGAGAGAGAGTCTCACACTAGCTCTATATTTTGTAAACAAGCAGTTAGTTGTGCTAAACTGACGGGGTGTGTTGTTTTTATTCTCCATGCACTGCGGTGTTCAGACGGGGCGTGTTGCGGCACGAATGTGCAGATCAGGAAGCAGATGTCACCTCGCTGTCCCCCCTGAGGCCACGGTCATGTGACCCATTAGAGAGGTCTCAGTGGATTTCCCAGCATTCCTGCTCCACTGTAAATCTGGTGGATAATCTGCATGAGCAAAGTTAACTAAATACAGAAAAACACAGTCTAATCTCTCAAAGCACAACGCAAATGGCTAGAGAGTGATATAAAGGCCATTTCTTTTCTCACATTGTTTTGTATTAAAACAAATTATAATGCTACTTGTTTTACACTATTACAAAATATGGAATGACTTCACTAAGAAATTGTTTGTTTGTAAGGAGCAGAGGTTCATATTTCTCAAGGAGGCAGAAGTAAATTAATAGTTCAGGACTATGTGCAAGGTGGCACTGTGTAATGAGTTATATTTTAAACGGAAGATCTTTTTTTTTTTTTTTAATAAAATTAAAAAAAATTCCTAAAATTAAGAATATAAATAAATAAAATTAATAAATATAAAAAAGCAATGTTCAAGGACAGACATGCGTAGTTATATCTGCTCAGAGATGAATAGCAAGGAATAGCTTAAAAACAAGTTACTGGTACAATGCTGGCATAAGACGGTACACAGTTTCCCTGAATCTCATGATTCAATGTCTGAATCTCGTTGAATTGGGTACAAGATGTGATATCAATCCGAGTGGCAACCCTGAACAAATGCTGCTTGAGCTTTCCTCAGAATGAACTTCATTTTTCTGAGCCATTTTTGCAATGACATGTAATAATCTGGGGTAAAGCCATTTAGCAGATGCATAAAGTCAAGAACAGACCCTATCTGAGTAGCAACAGATGTATTACAAACATTCTGACTAATATTTCAGAACCAGAATGTGTAATTTTGGATGCTGTAAAAAGATTAACAGTGTGACTTTGCCATTTTACTTTGAAATAAATGCCAAATGGTTTGATATTTTGTTGCAAAAACAATATATTTTTATACATGGCTTAAGTATACTTTTTAGGGCCACTGTATATCATGTTACTTTTTCCTTACAATAATCATACATGGCACCATTGTGTTTAAATGGTACTGTTAATTATATGTAAGTATACAATGGTATTGCCATTGTAATAGTATCAAACAAGGTATGGGTAGGCCAAACAAAGCTGTCAGCCATTTAAAAAAAAAAAAAAAAAAAAAAAAAGCAGTGAGGTTTAGAAGGTCAGAAACATGAAACCCATACAAGAGACATCTCACATAATAGTTATACTGAGAGAAGGGAAGTGATTGTGGACTGAGGCAAGATATGACCTGAGGACAGATCAATCAATGTTCCCGCAGCTGTGGCCTTTGGTGGTCCCATAACACTGCTGTCCTGTTTTAAAGAAAGCTCAGTCTGTCAGACAGTCTCTATTCTGGGCCACAGCTCTCATGGGTCCATACAGACATACTGCAAACAAATAAATAACAAAAATAAGCCACATGACTCACTGAAATCTATTCCTAATGCTAAGAAGCAGACTTTAGTTGCATAACATAAGTAATGACCTGTGATTGTTGATCATTGTGAATGGGGTTAAATGCTCCTTAGAGAATAACACTCCATTGACTGGACAGATCACGCTGAGCAATCTCATTACTCATGCTCGTCCTGGTGCGCCCTTCCCCCTAAAGCACAGTGTCCTGAATCAGTGGGGATTTGGTTAAGTGGAGTGTCACACGGTTAAAACGGGACTGGTTCGGTCACTGTGGCCAAAGAGTGAGTGGCCTTTGGTGTTGTATATCTGTATACAACAGCTATAGTCACCAATTAAAAAAAAAAAAAATAAAAAAAATACATACACATGTATACATATAAATACAAAAAAAAAAAAAAAAAAAAAAAGAGAGAGTCATACGAAAAGTGCAATCTTCCTACAAAAACGTATAACTCATTAAAACAACAAAATTAGTTCTTTGAAAAACAAAGAAACATATTACACATTACATAGAAAAAGTGACAGGTCTATTAGTTTGCAAGATTTAATGCACAGATCTTTAGTCACTGCACTGCTATAGTTGTCACTGTCATTGAAAACATTTTCGGATTCAATGCCACATTTAAATATGGTTCTCAACCTAATAATTTCACAGTGTGTAGCTAGCAACAAATCATTAAATGAATGTCTGTTACAATGCTTAGCGATGAAAAAACACGTAAATAGAAACCTTTGACACTTTCCGAGCAATTACACATACACACAGGAGTGTTTAAAAAGCAGCGCCTATAAGCTTATCATTCTAGTGAGAAAAAAATGGTAGTGAAATCTTATATTTTTATCATCTTAATACAGTTTTATCTATAAACAAAAAACAGAATATATTTAAAATACATTTATTTCATCTCAAATCTATTAAGATATTCACTAACTTATCACTCAAGCCTTACTGATATAAAAATTATAATTAAACTTTATTTGGAGTATTACTTGTGCACAATGCACATTTCTTAATATTAAGCCTAAAATGTGTTTTAACGTATTGATGAGGACTCTATAATCTTTGAATAATATCAGTCTTTCAATGCAAGATATTTAAAGTGTACAGTAGGCTACTTGAAGTATATTTGCAATAGTTCCACTTTAGCATAATAAGATATACTTCAGTATATCTTTAGTTGGACTTCAGCACTACTTTCACACAATTAAAGTGCATTAAGTACAAAACTAGTTTGTTCTAATTTATCGGACATTAAGTATACCAGTTTAGTATACCAAAAGTACAATTGCAGGGTATTTTTATTAAGTACATAAATACTTAAATGTATTTGTAGTATACTTAGCATGCAATAAATGTATTCCAAATACATTTTAGTATATTTATTTTTCACTAGGGTCATATTCCCACCCCAATGTTATATTGTCAGCAAAGATATTGAGAAAATATTAAATGTATCACCCAACCCTACTGTCCAAATATTTATAGCATTAGCAGAGACAAAATCTCTTTCATATGAAAGAAATATTGACATTATAACTGAAATATACCAAATGAATAGAATTAAATAAAACTGGAATCAATCTGCTCTAATTAAAAAAATTGTATATTATACAATGAGGTACAATTGGACAAATCCATCACATTTATGGTGCAAAAATGTTGGATGGACACAAGCTTACATATTCCCATCTCAATCCCTTCAAAATTCCCAAATGAACTGCACACTAGCTGCTGTGATGCTATCAGAGCCTTTGAAAGTGGCTTCAATGTCAAGTCATGAGCTGATTAGCATAAACGCTGTAAAGGTTTCAGAGTCTTGCTCTGGATTTCCATAATCTTTAGCTATGCAGCTATGCAGCGCTACAGCTAAAAGGTGCCTGAAGTTGCAGACATCAGAAGTCCAAGCATGAAACTTAGGTGCTTGTGTATCTGGAATGAGTCCTCCAGGCTGTTTCACACCAACTACAATTAAATGTAGAGGTGAGGATCAAACGTTAATCACTGAAAACAGAGCAAAATCATATGTCTTGACTTGCATGCCTGCAGCTATATCAATTCTGACTGAACAGTGTGCATTTGAAGGGATTTCATCTGAGCTAAATAATGCATGCAGTGCAACAGAACTCAAAAGAGACATTAAAGAAACACTCCTATGTAGGAGCAAATAACACAAACCCTAAATTTTACTCACAATAAACAGGAAACGCTTAGAGTAGGTGTTAACCTACTTGACTGATTGGACGGTGAAGGAATCTACAGTAACATGACTTAGATTCTGCTGTTTACAATCACTCCTCTGCGTCCTCATGAATCACTGATTCAGGACAAGGCACTGCATGTCTCAACCACATTTTGTAAAACATTCTTGTACTTTCTGGTTTCTATTTGAGCACTCATGTGTTCCTTCAAATGCGTCCACTGAGACTTCTTGTAAAGCTCTCAAAATATGTGCCTTCATCAGCAAATCTCAGGAGGTTTCGCCATACAATTTGCTTCCAAGAACGACCAAAAATTGCACAACTCTAGATTTCTATTTCTATAGAAACAGAATTAGTGGACATATTTAATACCAAATCCGATGGCATAAGATAACCTGAAGGTTTAGACTGAAGTTGGTACATATTACAAGGGCTTCTAACTAAACAGTCTGTTCCTATAGGCTGTCTAGATCCACAGCAAGACTGTCCACTGAACGGACGGCATGAGCTCGTTTCCTCCACATGCATAAGTGATGAGTAGTCCGTGCAGAATCTGCATTTTTTCACTTTTTTGTGCTGATTGGGGTGGAATATCTGCAGCGTTTTTCAGAGTAAACTTAAATATGGTACATTTCACTTGAAACTCATACACAAGAGATGGGTGAGGAGATTTGAATGAATGACGTACAAAAGAATTACGTGGAAATCCGCAGAGCTTTTTCAGTGGAATTCTGTTGGGGCAGTTACCATGCAGGCGTGATGATGTGAAATAAGATCATGTTTGATGTTCAATGCTTTAAAGTGGCCCATTTATATTGCCGTGTACACAGAAGCTGAACGATGGACAAATCTGCAAAGCGATCAATCATGTATCAATTTGTGCTTATTTTATAACTCAGGACCATGATTAGTCTTACTGTATAGCATCTCTGTCTCAGTTCATAATTGTAAAACTACATATTTCAAAATCAACTAGATGGTGGTGGTTTCAGGTTCACAGACACGTATCTTAGAGAATGTTTACGTAGTACGGGATGTTTATCAATCTATTCATGACTGGAACGGCACAGGGTCGAGACATGTTTTTTTTTTAAAACATGTCTTCTTTAAAAAACAAACACTGGTGGAGCAAACCAAAAAACAGCTTGAGGCATAACGCAATGGCCAAAGATATCTATTTGAATGTATGGTTTTAGAAGAAATGGGTGATGAATTTAATGAAGCAACTTTTCTGAGATGTTTCACTATACAAATTATCTAACAGCTAAAGCACATCATTCTGTGAGCATGCAAATCAAAACACCACTGCTAAAAATACCAAAACTAAAAAAGAAAAATCCAGATTAACCATAACAATCATTCATTATAATTATCTATATATATTTATAATTATTATATCTCTTTAAAAAGTTACATCTCATCCTAGACTTAAATTGTACCACTTAAAAGCGAGAACGAAGCCTGCCTAAAGCATTACTGGCTGCACGCATGCATTATGAGAATATTAATATCACATTATGAGAAATCCTGAGTCATGTCTCTCACAGGTGTGATGACTATTAATGGTGTTTGTGTTGAAAATGGGCTATCTTCCTCCCCATGGGGAGGAATCAGCAGGGAGCCTGTGAACATGACAGAGAAATTGTTCTCCATATTTCCACTTCCACACAGGACCAGAGGTGCACTGAAAAACTCTTACAGAAGGGAAGATGCTTGCTCAGTGTGCAAACTCACAGCAGAAAGCATGAGATGGAGAGAAACAGAGAGAAGAGCTTTATTTAATGATACAGCAAAAGAGTGAACTGAGTGTGAGACTGACAGAGAATGACAGAGAGAGTGAGGAAGTGTGAAACTAACTCTTCATCGGTAAAACCGGGTGTGTCTCACACGTCCTGGAAAGTGAAGCTGCAGGCTCTTTGATCGCCCCCTGGTGGCTGGCTGCAGTACAGGTCATAAACCCCACCCTCTCCATGTAAACAAATGGGACTTGTGTCAAAATAAAAAAAATGAATTACACTTCCAATACAATTTTTCGAAATATGGTTTTAGTCATTTAAGGTAGTTATCACGCTGATATATGTTCAATTGTTCGTTTTTGTGATAAGTTTGATTTTAGCTAGTAATTTGATGTTATAAAAACAGGGTGTGTCGTTATGGTTGATTGGGTCTGCGGGAGTTTGGGCGGGAGTTTGATACCGCGGCTCAACCTCAGACACTACTGCGCAGACTCTGGCTCCAAATGAAGCTCTACTGCGCAGACTCGGGCTCCAAATGACGTCATTTACTCAAGATGGCAGCGGCCATACTGAGATGAATTGGCTTCAAATTTCTATAGTGGAAGGAAGTGGAGACGCGTCATCCATCTTTTTTTTTTACAGTCTATGGGTAAAACACATAGGCTCACATGAAATCACTCCCCCACACAAAGAAACAAACAAAAAAAAAAATTAAAAAAAATAAAACCACAAAAAACAAAGCAAACAAAAACAAACCAAAGCAAACTAAAACAAGAACAAACCAAACTAAAAGGCAGCTAACCAAAACAAACAAATATTAATAATAATAATAAATAAAAATAATCTATGTTGGTCTAAATTGGATGCAATTTACTTCCATATGTAATATATATAAATAATCTATATTAAGTATATATACAGTACTGTGCAAAAGTCTTAGGCCACTAGTATTTTCACCAACAAAAAATGGTTTTAAGTCAGTTATTTCTATCTTTTTCTGTAGTGTGTCAGTAGGAAATAACAGTTTACATTTACAAACATTATTTTTGCCATTAATTGTAATAATCCAGTAAGATTTTTGTTTGCACAAGGAGTCTGACAACAGCCAGTGCTCCACACAGAGATCTGATCTCACCATCATCCAGTCTGTCTGGAATGACATGAAGAAACAGAACAAACTGAGACAGACTAAATCCAGAAGAACCGTGGTAACGTCTCCAAGATGCTTCAAGAGACCTACCTGCAAAGCTACCTGAAAAACTGTGCGCAAGTGCACATGGGGCAAAAGCTGTTTTAAATGCATAGTGTGCTCACACCAAATGTTGATTTAATTTAGTTAATAGAAGTTAATTGATAAAATCTATTTATGGCATTATTTCTGAAAGCATCTTCACTTTACAGCATTTTTACCCGAGTGCCTAAAACTTTTCACAGTACTGTAGCTTTGCAGGTAGGTTTCTTGAAGCATCCTGGTGACATTGCTACAGTTCTTCTGGATTTAGTCTGTCTCAGTTTGTTCTGTTTCTTCATGTCATTCCAGACGAACTGGATGATGATGTGATCAGATCTCTGTGTGGAGCACTGGCTGTTTCAGACTCCTTGTGCAAACAAAAATCTCACTGGATTATTACAATTAATGGCAAAAATAATGTTTGGAAATGTAAACTGATATTTCCTGCTGACACACTACAGAAAAAGATAAAAATAACTGATTTCAAACCATTTTTTGTTGGTGAAAATACTTGTGGCCTAAGACTTTTGCACAGGACTGTATGTATATATGTATGTGTATATATGTATATATGTATGTGTATATATGTATATATGTATGTGTATATATGTATATATGTATGTGTATATATATATATATATATATATATATATATATATTTATTTATTTATTAAGTAACTATTAGGGTCCAGTTTGCTTCTATGGTGGCTTTAAAGCAACAAAAAGAAGAGACAGCAACACTCCTTAGAGTACTTTTGCCTTGTCTTGGCTCTTTACAACTTCCGAGCTGGGGGGGGGAAAAAAAAAAAAAAAAAAAAAAAGGTACTTAAAGGTATCATAGGTGATTGTCTTCAGAAACATTTTTTGTTATTCTGGTTGAAAGTCTCTTCACATCCTGATAGCATCTGTATTTATATATTCTGTGGAAGGTGTAGGACCAAGAAATGTTCGTCCAAACAAAACGCTCGGTCCGAGCGTTTTAATTGTCTTTTCTACCTGTCTGTCAACGTATGTATTTGCGTACCACTGCGCACCCTGTTCGCGCAGACACGATTCGTCATCAGCGCGTTCACGCACGCTGTGCAGACAGAGCTAGAATGGCAGGCAAACATCAACAACTCGATCTTCCTTCCTGGTATTGTAGTACTTTTACTATCTGTGCTATTATGTTTTCTCACCGGTGAACGACACATGATGTAGCCCAGCGGTTCCCAATTGCAGTTCTCGCGCTCCCCGCTCTGCATATTTTGCTTAGTCTCCTTTAGTTAACACACCTGAATCAGATAACCAGCTCATTAGAAGAGAGCTACGTGCATGAACTGTGTTCCGATTGACATGCTCCCTACACAGTGTTCATTGCTCCCTACTCCCTGAACAGGGAAAATCCGTCGGAAGTTTATTTCACTTCGGAACATTCATTCGCAGATTGCGCTGCGCAGCGTCTTTACACACAGACGAAACTTACTAGAGAGTGTGACATAATATACCTCTGTAAATAAATACAATTTAAATTCACATCTTGCACACTTTATTGCCCTTTGTATGGAACATGCTTTGAACTGGAATCATGGCGGAATTTCTGGTGATGTCCACTTCGCAGGGCACTTATGACTTACGGTCAAATAGAACAAAAGTCCGACGTGATAAGATATATGAAATGTGCAGAGCGGGGAGAGCGTGAGGACTGTTATTGGAAACCGTTGATGTAGTAATTTAATGTTGTCTCTGGTATTCCGCTCTCTGAGCGTATGTGCGTTCAGGGGGCGTGGCTTTGGACGGCGATTGCAGGGAGGGTGGGACGTTCGCTTTCAGTGCTATCAGGCTAAAGTTAGCATTTTCCGAAATGTCCCACTACACCTTTAAGACAGGATTTACTGTTTGTTGTGTAACTGACAGTGACCATAAAGTTCACACCTGTCATTTTGCCTGACAGGACATCTAAGAACATACACAGAAGAACAGAGACTCACAAAACCACACAGCAGGCTCTCTCTAATGCTGACAGGCGGACTCCCTGAAGCGCAAGCACACGTTATCATGGAAAAAAACACAAGGATTGGTCATGAGATGTGGGGGGTGGTGGAAAAAGGTGGTGGTCTTTTCTGTGAGTCCTTGATGGCTGTAATGCCAGAAACCACAAGTTAGGAATTGCCGGGAAAGATGCTGCCATAGCAACAGGGTTTATTTGAGACAGGATGTCAGACCGGACAATAGCTGAGCCTCAACTTTCCCACCAAATTCTTTTCATTCACATTGTGTGTCGAACATCATCATAACAAAAGCCAGCATTACTTATTCAATCAGTTTGTTTATGAATCCTTGCATTGGTTTGCATTCGCTTAGAGAAAGATCTTGACATCTTGAATTTCAATGGATTATAATGAACTTGAAAGAAAACAACACTAGGGTCAATTCTGAGGGAAAACTAGAGTGAAGGACAGCAGAAACACTCTTTGTGGTTTCATGCATTATAGTAACAGCACCAGACAGAAGGTTGTGTCTGAAGAAATGACTCATGCACACGCTCACTTTATTCTGCAGCTCAGCACTTTGTCGTCATCAACATTATAACACATCAGGAATAGCCAATGAAACTGCCAATGTTTCACCTCAGCAAATTTCACAAACCAATCAATAGACATCCTGTGATTAATTCAAGCAATCCAACATTTGTGTGTGGAAGAACCCAGAGCTGATTATTGAGAAGTCAAATGTGCATTTGTCAACTTGCATTAAAAGTTCAATTCTTTTCAAACAACTGTCACACACCGTTTCACTACAAGACCCAAACAACCTTGACATGATCATGAAGACTCACCTACAAATCATCAAAATCAAGATACTGGTGTTGCACCAAAGAATTCAACACAACTGGCCAAAGGCTAAGGGGAAGAAGAAAAAAACAAAAAAAAACAACAAAAAAACCCCCCCACATTTAAAGGGATAATTTACCTAAAAATGCACATGACCCCATGATTTACTCACCCTCAAGCCATCCTAGGTGTATATGACTTTCTTCTTCCAGACAAATACAATCTGAGTTACATTAAAAAATGTCCTGGCTCGTCCAGGCTTTATAATGGCAGTGAATGGTGGTCGAGATTCTGAAGCCCCAAAAAAGTGCATCCATCCATCATAAAAAGTACTCCACACAGCTCCGAGGGGTTAATAAAGGTCTTCTGAAGCGAAGCGATGCGTTTGTGTAAGAAAAACACGCATATTTAAAACTTTATAAACTGTAACCTCTGGCTTCGTGCGTGCGTTCACGAGAGAGTGGCGTCCAGCGGATGATGTAGGAAGTAGGCTTAGCGTAAGCTTCGGGCAGAATCCTTTGTTTACAGCAAATGAGTTTTCATTTGAGTTTTCATTTCAGTTGAAATCCTCCAACATTTTTCTTTATAAATTCTTTTGTACTTCTAACTCTTGACCGGTGTTTGTTTTGCTCTCTCCTCTGCGCTTCCGTGTTCGTCACTTCTCACCGGAACTTATACGCTACGCCTATGTCATCCGCTGGAACGCCACTCTCTTGTGAATATGCGTACAAAAGTTCGAGGAAGCTAGAGATTACGGTTGGACGGAATTTGAAATCCGAGACTTTGTTTCATATTACAAGTAACAAAGCTTACTGCGATTTATTAACTGAAACAGGCTAGACTAATCAATTCTTGGGATTTAAGAATCATAAATTAAGAATCGTGTTTTGTAAAAAATGAGAATCTATTAAAATCGAGAAAGCAATATTTTTTTACCCAAAATCACGACTACTATTCACTGCTATTATATAAAGCTTGGAAGAGCCAGGACATTTTTTAATGTAACTCTGATTGTATTTGTCTGAAAGAAGAAATCCATATACACCTAGGATGGCTTGAGGGTGAGTAAATCATGGGGTCATTTTCATTTTTGGGTGAACTATCCCTTTAAATTAGAAAAACTATAATTCGGAGGTATATGCTGAAATTATAACATGTCAAATATGGATATAACAGATGGCTAAAATTCTATACTATTTTACCTAAATAAATTAAAACTAATTTTTTAAACGCTACAAGCAAATTAAAATTTACAATGTCACAAAATTATAATGTAGAGACTGAAAAACAGTTATTCATTTTGAGATTTGCTTGAGATTACATTAAACCATATCATTAAATTATTAGTGAGCTAGGAAAACTAGGACATGAAAAAAATTAATTTGTCAGTTGCTTTTGAATTTTGATATTGCCAAAATTTCAGTGCACCCCTACAGTTTATCTGTTCCATCATGGCACAGCAACTGTCTGAAGAGAATCCAGCTAAGCAAGTTAGGTCAGCTGCCTGAATAATAAATTGAACAGCTCATGGATATCTAGTTCACTTCCTACTCAAACTCTGATGCCATTAACCTGGCAAACTCTTTATCAAAAGCACTCATCGTATCAACCTTCTTACCACTTACTAACTTCTTTACCAACAAAATCTTTGCGCTGACACCACCTTAAAAGGGTAGTTCATGCAAAAATGAAAATTCGGTCATCATTTATTCATAATCATGTAATTCCAAACCCGTTTAACTTCCTTGCTTGCGTGAAACAAAAGATATTTTGAGAAATGTCTCCATAACCAAAACTGTTTGGTTACCCACATCTCAAAATATGTGTTCGAAAGGCCACAATAATATAATAAAAATAGGATAGCACTTGGCTAAGCATTTCAGTACTGCCATAAAATTTGTTTCTGGCCTGATGAACTTTAATATTCATAAAGTGGACATTTTCTTTTGGATAATCCTTACATTAGCCCTTACCACTGAGGAGTTTTGGGGCTACTGGTAGAAATCCCCCCACGCCTGCAGCTAGAGATCTCAGAGGTGTTAATACAGCCAAACCGAACCCCAGAGAGAGCTCCAAATGAACTACAGAGATTAGTACAGAAATGACTTCCCTTTCAGAAATTAAACCCTGCAGCCCTTCAGATAATACACACCTTCTTTTACACTCCAACAGACAGAATGAAGTTTTTCCAGCTGGGGATCTTTTGATAAAAGCATCTCTCTGGAGACCAGAGTACATGAGCACTGACTGCATGTGTCATCTTCTGCCTGAACGAGCCGCTGATATGAGGAAGAACGCATTCAGACTCACCTGCAGACGAGGGTGGCGATGATGACGCACCAGGCGGTGCAGCAGCAGTCTGCGTTTGGCTGCTCGTCACTCTTCTTACGGCGGCAGCACAGCCAGCAGGAGTAGATGAGGAGGAAGAGGAGGTCCAAGGCCAAGCATGCCAGAGCTACACTGCCCAGCAGCAGGATGGACTGCGCCAGAGATGAGAAGAAAACGTGAGCCATTAGTTACATTTTCATGCACCCAAACAATCAGTTAATAATCAGATTTATTGTTCAAATGGATTGAAAACCTTCATGTGAACAACACAATCAAACTGACTGAGCTGGATTTGGATGAAATTTAAAGGGGTGGTGTAGACCTTAATTCGATTAATAGAAAAAATGAAGCATGTAAACTATTTTCTCAGTTGGATTAAAGAATACCTTGCACATGTGCAGTGACTAACAAATGTGTGCTTATTTACATTTAACGTAGGCCTGTCGCAATTATTAAATAACCGTCTGATCGCGGTTATTTCATCTAACCACGGTCAATTCAGACAACCGCGATTATTATGCTCCTTTAGCAGCCACAAGAAAGCAGCGCTTTCACATGGCCACGAACACACTGTAAATTTTAGGAGTGACAACCGCATTTAAATGCGGGAGTGAATGCCCTAAATTATCATTACGTGTATGTACAAGACTCACTCTCGAAACTGCGATGATTGACAGCTTGGAAACAATAGCAACGTTTTGCTGTCTCACGCATATAGCATCCGCGATGGTGACAATATTACAGTGACAAAACACTTATTTTCAGCAGTTTAACCGAAGTACAGTGGATGGAGGCATTGTGTTTTGTGCTGTACAGGCTGCTTCACAGAGTGCGTGCTGTCTGTGTTGCCATGATCACTCAATACAAGCACTTTTCGGGCTTTTTGTTTAAGCTCAAGGTCAATATAGCCGCGGTAATGCAGACCTCTACTTTGGTGCCACCTGCTGTCAGAGAGTGAATTTGCGTTCTCTGCTGTTTTTATTTAGTGCAGATGTTTTATGGAATCAAATTTAAATCAAAAACTGCTCATGCTACATCTATTTGTATCGTGATTAAAAATATATAATTACTTCAGCATTTAAAGGTGAAAAGTAACAACTTAGAAAGCATTCAATTAATCACAATCCTTTGAAACAATTTAATGAACAATGTGCATTAAAAAAAAGTATGTCAAAGCCATAAAACAGACAATTAATCACCATAATCATCATAATCGTCAATGCCCTAAACCAGACAATTAATCAACATAATCGCAATTATTTCTTAGACAATTAATCGTCAGCCAAATTGCATAATTGTGACAGCCCTAATTTAACGTCATTCCAACAGGTCAGTTGAGGAGACTGAATATAAATAATTGCCAATAAATCTGCTGACTCATATGTCAGCTTTCTTTTTATATACGTTATCAGAGCAAAAACAGAAATTATGCTAGCGGTAGCTCCGCTGACATTATCATTACGGTTTTCTCTGGTTCTGAACGTTAAGAGATACCCGTCCCACAACTTCAGTTTAAATGAGAATCAGTACATTTTTTCGGGTTATAACTTCTGGAGCGAAACAGCCTAGACACTGGACAAAGATGAAACTTTCTAGAGCTCATGTGTCAAGAGCCTGCGTTTTTACAAAAATGTTTTAGGCCTACCAAAGCTAACATGTTAACTTAGATATTTATTAAATTACTACAATTTTAAACACATGTACACATCTGTATTCGTTTGATGCTTCAGTTTCATTTTGAGACTTCAATTATTCTATTCTACTGACAACACTTCCAAATTATAACCAAATATTGGATTCAATCTTTTTATCAGCTTGTTTTCTTTCAATTAGTGCAGATTTTGTATTTCTTTTTGATCTGAACTTATGTATTGAATGAATATTGCCAAAATCATGCTCAAATATTTTTTTTTTAATTTGATTGCATATTTCTTTGTTTTTCACCCAAAAACTGAGGTGCACAAGCTCAGAATCAAGGAAACCTATAATCACTCAGTCCCAAAAAGAAATACAAAACCTGTGCTAACTGAAAGAAAACAAGTAGACAAAAAGATTAAACACACGATTTGGTAATAATATAGCATAATCAGAGATTGACAAGCAATTTTATAAAGGCCGATCATTTTTTACCAGGAGCATCAAATTAGGTAAAAGATTTTTAGCACAGATGATTAACATAAATGGTTAAACTGAAATAAATAAAAACAAGTCAAAATATAATTGTTATAAATAAATAAATGTTCTACCTTGATATTACCTGTCAATGTTAAAACAACAACACGCTGCTACATACAAAATGTCCTAATTTGCTGTTCATTTCAGTTTCATCTTTTCCGACTCAACATTTTATGACATTTTAATTCAAAATATGACTAATACAAATCAAAGGCGCCTCATTACACTCCCCTTTTATTAAAATTGAAAACGGTGCGTGGGTCGCTCTAAGCCGAGTCTCCCACTACAACTCACATGACAAGTAACCTGCAGGGTAAGTTTTATGTATAATGAGGTCAGAGCTATTCTCGGTTAAGACACATACTTCACTCTGACAATCTTGTTGTGACAACCACACAGGGATTAAGCACTTTAAGATCATCTGCACTCACATTCCTCAAAAACTGACCCAATTCTGGTTCCGCCCGATTAGAAGGGGAATCGGTCGACTGGAGACGCCCATGATGGGTTTGGCCTGGTATCCAACCAGTTAATCTGCATGGACTCAGCCAACCCCTCTTCACATGTAAGCATTTCAAATCTCCCAAATCACATAGTTTCCATACAGCTTTCAACCTGTGCCAAGCTGTCCGTCCAGCTCACACTGTGTGATCACAGGAGAGCTGGGAAAACCATTGTGCTGGTTCAAAAGGGCCCAGCGAGTCAGACTGGAAAAGGGAACAGGTCTTAAAAGCACAGACTGTAATGCTAAAAGGGCATCACTGCTCAGTACATTCACTTTAAAACACAAAGCCTGATTGTTTGTCTCAAGGTAATTCTTCGGGCTTTTTAGTAGGCTCAGAAGATTCCAGCGAATATTCAGGTCAGAGGTCTATCAGACCACCTGGAAACAAAGTTGTGTTTACGCTAATGATACCATTTGTGATCTACTGACACTGTCTAAAGAAGAACTAGAAGTTGTAGATTGACAATTGTGTCAGCGAGTCTTAAATGAAAAGTTTAAAGTTGTTTGATGAAGCTGTTAACAAATAAACAAGATATCAATCAATATGGCTGTATATTAGAATATGTTTCATGTCCGTGAAGTAGTCGATTTCTGAAGGATCATGTGACTCTGCTGACAATTCAGCTTTACCATCATAGGAATAAATTCTATTTAACATATATTCAGATAGAAAACATGTTTTAAATTGTAATATTTCACAATATTACTGTTTTTGCTGTATTTATCAAATAAATGCAGCCTGGCCGGTCATTTATGTCAGTCACTCGGCCCTTTCCAATCTAAATGGACTGTTTAAAGTCAGTATAAGGTAACTGATAAAAGCTTGCCTCACCATTTGCTAAATTATACTAATTTTATCATTACATCAATTATAACAATTCACCAGGTCAAATCTAGGTTAGGGTAATAGCGTTAGGGTAATAATAGGGTAACCATGCAATAGAGCAGCAAGTATGCTTGACAGTTCTTGTTTACTAGACATAAGCATTGCAATTATATTACCTTAGTTAACACACCCTTCAGAGCAGTCAACCTACCCTCAAAACCAGGGATTGTTCATGACGGCCAACCAGCTGATGGACCTTTGTCCATTGCAGCAAGTTAAAAATATCAAGATCCCTGTGATTGGCACATCCCTACTTGAAATGGTTTCAAAATGGTTGCATTCAAGACCTCTGCATTGAATCTGGAGAGCATGTCCATTACTTCACTGCTGCTTTACATTTCTGTGTGATGGAGAAACATGGGAAATCATTTCCAAAAATCAAGACAACCCAGTCCCTGCAGGGAAATGCTAAACCGATCTAATTTTAGAAGCATGATTAAGCCTCATGCTGTATAGACTATGAAAACCACTTGTCCACAAACCACAATGTCCACTATTCACAGTAGCACTTCAAGAAAAATGAATCTTTTGTGAGGTCTTCTGAATCTTTCACTGTGTGAAACAGACATTGAGGGTTGTGCCGACTTGTAACAGACCCGTGGACGTTTACGAATCTTTTAAATCTGACTTACAAGTGAATAATCAAGCAGACACATATTGAGGATAGATGAATAAACCAAGACAACTTCGCTGATGACTATCTACTTTAAGTAGCAAATGATGAACCATGATTCATGTCAACATCATTAACCGACTAAATGGTTGTCGGATGATTAGACAGCCATCGTGACCCATTGTAAACGCAACCTATCCCTAACACTTACTAGGGTCATTGAAATAGCTGTTTCTCAATGAAACATCACCGTAAACGAATCAGTCATAACTAGGCGAATCGCTGTCATCACATTTGGTCAAGCTCAACTCAAACCCAAAACCATCCAATACAACAACAGGAAATGTGCGGCAGGATCTCATCTGCGACAAATGAGGTGCGAATGATGATGATGGGTGATATGACGTCCTCAGGATGAGGAAATTTGTGACTTGGTGCCAGCACCATCTGGGAGAATGGCCAGTAAGCACTCTTGATATGATTAATCAGTGCTTAAATGCCCTCATTTACAAAGAATGGCAGATCTTGCCAGAACTGCATAGCTGACAACCTCTGATAATGTGTTTGGAGAACGTGATTAACAGCCTTTGCGCCCAAGAGATCATCTCAGCGTACTGGCAGAAAGCTGTGCCTTTATAAAAATACACAACGCAACTGAATAATCAGCCCTAGTAGAAAAGAGCAGAAGAAACAAGAGGTTTGCATGTCTACTAAATCCACCCACTAAATTGGTTTCAAACAAGAAAAACGAGTTACAAATAAGAAAAAAAAATCATCACATGAGCCAGCGTGGGAACATCACTGCCAAAAACAGCTTTAAACGTATTTACTTCCTGTTGCTCAGAGTGCTTGCAACCCCAAGTTCGACTCCCAGGAAATGCATGAATTGATCAAATGTGTACTTTAAATACAATGCAAGTCACTTTGAATAAAAACACCTAATAATGCATTAAAGTAAATGTAAATTAACACAATCTACACGTTTTCAACAGATTTCCTTAACGGTTAAAGATATGAAACAGCTGGGATTTGCCAACTCGGAGTGCTTGTGTTTTTCCTGTGAGAACTTGTGCCAAGGAGGTCACCGCAATTACTGAGATTTCAATCCTGCCACGTTTCTCCTTTTGCTGCTAACAGGAAAAGACCCAGACTCAGCTTTTCTAAACAGACGGTAATCTTCTGCAGATTATCTTAATGGATCTTCTCTTTCCATATGCTGATTCGGGACACGGCGTGGCGAGAGACCCCTCTGAGCGATAGCACTGCCCAAGAACAACAGCAGCCTTTCAAACACAAGGTCACTGTGCTGAAGTGCTCCTGGCTGTAGGCCATGCTACTGATATTTGAAAAATATGCACCACCCTTTATCCTGTCACATTTCAGAGAAAAGAAGTTTTCGCCATACATGGAATCTCACTGTGCTCTACTAAGCTTAGACAAAAATGCAGTGTCACATTAAGGGACTGATATTTAAAATTTATTTACTATTTAATTCATTTAAATTCCCATAATTACAGGAAACTACAGTGAAAAAATAAATGGTGTATTACTTTTCAGAGTGAAAATTGTTTATTAAGAAATGTGTTATTCACAACTTTGAAAAATGTGTATAAAATACAATCAACCGTTGACATGTAATTCAGCTTTATCAAGTTGCTGAATCGTTTGTCAGCCTAATTTTCATTTCAGAGCCATCTATGAAGGGCTTGATTCTCCGATAGGAGACTGTGGCTGTGGTTGTTTGAACGAATGTGGCACAGCAGTCAAACACATGCTGTTTCATTCAGTCTGGCAGAGAATGAAGCACAAGACCATCTAAACATCCTACGACAGGAGTCTAGAATTGAGCGGCCTGAAGTTTTTGAACAAATGTCACTGCTTCAGGAAATGACAGTAAAATATCACAACTGTCACACTTCAAAAACGAAATAGAAATTCAAGCTACAGGTTTGAAATCTAGACCATTTAGTTTCCAAAAAAAGCATCATAGTGGGTGGGGTGGTATAGTGGTGGGTGACAGAAACCACGAAAGGTGCATATTTTCATTCCTAATTCAGTTTATATAGCTATATGTGAAAGCGACAATCACACTCGGATTGTTTTGCAAGAGAGTATGCCTGAAAGACTAAACTAATGACACCACTTGTGATCTACTTACAACCCTAGTTTTAAACGCTAAGGAAAAATATATATTTTAAAGGTTTATGCAACTAAATTTAATAGCGGGTAGAAAAAAAAAGATGCAAAGCTTAACACTTCAAAACAAAAGTAACTACGCTTGAGATATTTTTAATCAATTTTGACAGTGCAGCAACAGTATAAAAACAGTAATATTTTTATTTATTTATTTATTTTTTACAATATCACACTCAGACAATATAAATAAATCTTTACACAAAATTATATAGCTGCCATTTTAGGAAATCAAATTTTCAAAATAAATAAATAAATAAATACAACAAACAAGTATCCCAACGACAGAGAAATGTGTTTCTTCTGAAAAAGAAAAACTTAATAGCTTCATTTAATTTTCAAGCAAATCTTTACACTTCAAACAAAAGAAAATATTGTTGAGCGTAAAGCCTGAAATTTACATGTTGATATCCCAAAGCACCGCTTTCCACTGATTTAATTTTCCTCAGGGAGCCATATAGCCTCCACATTGTCTTGGAAAAGAGTGAGGCTCTCCTCATTTGCAGTTGGAGCAGCAAGAGGCCAAATCTGGGTCAGAGATTTCTTTGGGAAACCAACAGTAATCTGGGGAGGAGTTAGCAACACTTTCAGCGAGGATGTCAAAAGCATTTCAGCCTTTGAAGGCAGGCTGGATGGCAATAAACCTTCCCACACACAAGCACAGTAAGTCAATAGTTAACACCTAACTATAAATGTAAACTGCAAAAGAAACAGCCATGCAAATCAGACTTGGAGTCACATGAAAGCAGAGACATTCGTATTTCAAACAGGGTTGCGTTTACACCGCTCCATGAATGGCTCCTTCACAAATCCTTCATAACCAGCTGACCACATGATGAAATTATTGGCAATGTGCCACTATGAGAGACAGCTCGTGTTTCCTGCCTGGCCTGATGACAGGACGGCCTCGTCAGTCTGTGTCGCACCATGCAAACACGCTACCAAAACAGATTAGCAGCATCCCGGCTCTCGCTTCCTGTGCGCCCAACGACGACATCCCTGAGAATGACGCGAGAATGACTCAAATAACTCAAACACCAGCACTACATTTAGCAAAAATGGAAATGTTTCTAGCGCTCCCCCCACGACATGAAGAGGCCAGTCACGAATTTCTCCAACCTCCCCCACAGCCAGCCTGGGGAGTGGGTGTGGGAGTGGGAAAGCATGTAGGGGTTTTGTTTTTCAAATTTGCACTTCAAGCCGT
This sequence comes from Tor tambroides, assembly GCA_021397915.2. Classification (NCBI taxonomy): domain Eukaryota; kingdom Metazoa; phylum Chordata; class Actinopteri; order Cypriniformes; family Cyprinidae; genus Tor; species Tor tambroides. The sequence continues at coordinate 68,682 of JAFVLL020040753.1, forward strand.
GCTTAAACCCACATTCCCACAACAAGCAGACAAGAACTTTAACTAGTAAGGCAAATGAACAACACTACACTGATGTTTTTAATAAAACGGTGGTTAAACACCCCATGAAATCAAAACTGTGATGCTCTTAGTCCATGTATGTTAGCTTGGAAGTCAAAATCTAGTGTATAACTAGTTCATCGCTAAAATTCTTTTAAGATTTACAGGGTTTCTCTTCCAACAAAACAGAGAAATGGTACAAAAGATGTCACTTTAGGAGTAAATATGGTTCAAAAGTGTACCTTTTGAAAGAGGACCACCCCAGTGACTGCTTTTGTACCTTTTTTGTCAGAGAGAAATCCAATAAAATGTTTTCTACAATGAGAAATGTGTCATCTCTTTAATTATAAATACAACATCGCTCTGATTAATTTTGCAAGTGCTAAATTATGCTTTGTTAGTGTGTCTTCTTGTGTTAACACTTGTACTTTATCTCCTTTCCCATAAACAATTGTGACCCTGGACCACAAAACCAGTCATAAGAGTCAATTTTTTTAAAAATGTATACATCACCTGAAAGATGAAAAAATAAGGTTTCCATTGATGTATGGCTTGTTGTCCGGATAGGACAATATTTGGCCAAGATACAACTATTTGAAAATCTGGAATCTGAGGGTGCAAAAAAAAAAAAATTTAAAAAAAAATCAAAATACTGAGAAAACCACCTTTAAAGTTGTCCAAATGAAGTTCTTAGCAATGCATATTACTAATCAAAAATTAAGTTTTGATATATTTACGGTAGGAAATTTACAAAATATCTTCATGGAACATGATCTTTACTTAATATCCTAATGATTTTTGGCATAAAAAAAAATCAAAAATTTTGACCCATACAATGTATTTTTGACTATTGCTACAAATATACTTGTTCTACTTAAGACTGATTTTGTGTTCCAGGGTCACAACTGGTTGTCCAGACATGGCTGGAATTTAAAGCTGACAGATGTTCTCTTCAATACTGTGGCCTATATGCAAATGTAACAAATTGTCTAAAAAGCACTTGGTTCTATTCATTGATTGTTGAATGTGAGCTTGCAGATGATTGTAGGCAAAAGGTGGGGTTTAAGTGGAATAAATTCAAACTTGGGCACGTTATCAGTAGAGATCGACCGATATATCGATTTACTGATATTTTCCCCGATATTTAAGCATTTTACCATAATCGGATATCGGTTTTGTAATATCGGATTCACCGATAAATGCCGCCATCTTCTGGGTGTTATGAGAGTTGTGCACAGGATCGCCATTGCAGCGCGTCTGAGGGGAGACGAGACAACAACAACGGCAAGCACAAGTACTTGATTTGCTGTAGTTAGTAAACTTTATTTAACATAACAGCCATTAATGCACAAATTAGATGCATTACATAAATGCCTGTTATGTAGTTTATGCAGCTTGGCTCTAAGAAACAGAGAGCAACTCACGGACTCATATAAATAATCCGTCAAGTCCTGTCCCAATAAAGACGTAACTTTGCCTGAATTAAATAATACGCAGCCATGAATGAGCACATGTTGTAAATAAAAGCGCTGAATTGAATTCTCTCTCTGTTGTCTATGCTCATCGTTAGCCTCGTGAAGTCGGAGTCACGTAGGCTGAAGGCCCGGGTAAGTTTCACTTTCCGCGTTCTGTCCTGTCTCGCTCACAGCCGCTTCCGAGCAGCTTTCAAAGTATACTCGCCGCGGATGAGTGCGGATGGACGAGCTAGACACACTTAAATCCGTCAAGTCCTCTCCCAATAAGGAGGAACTTTGCCTGAATTAAATAATACAGCCATGAATGAGCGCATGTTGGAAATAAAAGCGTTGAATTTAATTCTCTCTCTGTTGTATATCATAATCATTAGTCTCATGAAGCCGCTTATATTGCTGTTCACTCAGCGGGTTGATGCTCAGGAAATGCTCCAGCACGGCCTCCGCATGTAACTTTTAATAAGATTCACTTGTTTAAAACACTTATTTTAGCAACATTTACTATACAACCATTATTTCGCTAATAAACATCTAAATAAATTCAACTCTATGGAAATTAATTATTTATTATCTCCGCGAGCGATCGCAGTTTGAGTAGCTTATAGTTCTTTGTAAATGCATAGATAAACCGCGCTGTCAGCAGGCATTTCATAATCTAGAGGGACAAAAACATTAATAATTCTGATATAACATTCCAGTTAAGAAATGCAATAAAATACTTTGTATTTATTAAAAAAAAGTTAGTAAAAGTTTATATTCCAATATTCCAGAGAACATTATCCAGTGAATTATTCTTGATTCCATTAAACAGCTTATAAACCTACTAAAACTGTAGTTTAAAATGAAGTTGATATGACTCCTGTCTTTTATTTATTTTCTCCATTTGAAAACATTAGACATTCTACATTTATTTTGCTTATTGTTAATATTAGTGTTACTGCTGCTGATGCTTTTTATAAATAAAATGTATTTGTTTATTGTTGTAATATGAAGATTAAATTTAACATGAAAGACTGAAAAAAAGATGACTGAAAAGAGGAAAAACCAAAGTGAAGTACTTTATAACAGTAAATAAATAACGGTTCTGCATATCGGTTATCGGGCACATAAACATGCAAATAATTGGTATCGGTATCGGTTCTAAAAAATCAATATCGGTCGATCACTAGTTATCAGAGAGAAAGTTTCACTGGAAAGTCACTAATTTTGACTGAAAAATTACGAGGTCAAAAAATTAAAAAGTGAAACATAGACAAAATAGTTCACAATAAGATCAAAAGCATGTATTAAAAAAATAGAATTTGCCCTACCATGCTCGCTTTAATCGTTTACTTCAATTCAAGTGTTCCTTTTTCTCAGTTTTTACATCAAATAAACTACTACTTTAAATTAAAATGGGATGAGTCCACTTCCAGTTGCAACATATCAACACAAAAGAAATCCTGCTCAACAATTTCTCAAGATCTTTAAGCACGTGAATAAAATACAAAGGTTTCGATTTGGCGAATCTTGTATCTCCGTGTCATCGGCATAAAAGACAAATTGCTCAAAACTCTCTGTGAAATCTGGATGGTTGATGTTGGAACAAATTTCCTGCAGAATCCCTGAATACAACCACAACTACTTACTACCGACTAAAGTCCTTCAAATAGAGCTGCAAGTAAAAATGTCCAGAAAAACAAGCAATATTTATGTATTTAAAGAGTTACTTTCAAAGCTCCTTTATTGTCGTTGTATGTTTCAGTTGAAATATACTTAGACTTCAGCAAAATCCGCTTAGGAAGAACGGTTCCATCTGAAAGTAAACTCCTGGTTTAGCATGGTTTGACAATGATTAATGAAAATATATGAAAATATCACTTCTATTTAGAAGTTAATATCAAATTACTCCAAGTAACATGTTTGCTTCTGTCATATCCATTCCTAACTCCAGAAAAAAAATTACTTATTTAACTATAAGAGATTCCCCAACAACATAATATAGGTTAATCGTGGTAGACAAGACAGTGGTGGCACACTCAAGTTAGCCTTGTATGCCTTCCTCATCCGCTGGCAGGTCTGTCCTCACCCAAACAAACCCAGAGCTCCAGTCTCATCCATCATCCTGCTGACTGGACCTCCCCTTCACAGCTTGGCTTTCATCCACGACGATTCGTGAGAAGCACTGCCCAAACTCCCACAGTCCTGGCCTTTGTAAACATGTGAGACATGCTTTTCTCTATGCAATACCCATTGATTGCCCATGACAAGTATTTAGGGATGGGAAAGTTCAACTAGAATATTAGACATTGATACAATCCACTTGAGTTCATGATGGAATGCTGGCCCTAAATATTTATATGCAAATATGAAAAATATTTTTAATTTATCACTATTAGTCGATATACTGGATATTTAATTGTGTCCTTAATGCCTATTTATTTTATTAATATTATATTATTTTATCTTTGATAATACTAATAATTGAATAACACTGTCATTGACTGCGGATGAAAACTAGCCATTGGCTAAATCTGGTACAATGCATGAAATGGAAACATTTATGTTAAAATTGTACATGGTCCCTTTTCAAATAAATAAAATAAAAAAAAATAAAAAAAAATGCAATCTTTAGCAAATTTAAGAATTAATATCCATTTTTCATGCTGTACATTTGTGATGCTTAAAGTCACTTTTACCATTTAATGTGATTGATTTTTTTGTTCGTTTTAATTTAAGACTAAATATTACAGAGAAAATTTAGTCATAAGGCTGCACAATTAATCGAATTTCTAATCGCGATTACGATTATGGATGCCACGATTACATAATCGTTCAAAGCCGCATTTACAAAAATAAATAAACAATTAAAAATGCCCATTGCATTATTCTGTGTGCTTAAGAGGTGTTTGCAGCGCGGGGTTTAACAAACTCAAACACACTGGATAAAATACATTTTGTCTAACTGATAGTCATTGTCACTCTGTTGTGCATGATAGATATGTTAAACGCCAAACGTGTCAAAAGCGGAACAAAATAGCGGTACTCGTTTGAACTGCGCGCCACACTGACCTTTTATCCGCTCGCCTCAAAAGAAAACAGCGCAGCGCGAGCTTAGAGCGTATGCGTTTATTACAGTGACCAGTCGTGATCACGCACTAAACAACGCTGTGAAATCCAGTAAGAAGCACTCGAGTTCAGCGCAGAGTTCTCCAGTACAAATCACGTCTCTTTAATTTAAACTAGTTTAAAGCCAAATAAATCGGAGCTGTTATTCTCATCAACACTGATGCAGAAAGCAGCAGAAACAGTGCAACAACGATCCAGTTAGAAGACGTTTCAATCCACAAATCACTCACATTTACCATAGTTTCTGTAGTAACACTAACGGTAACAATGGTATGGTGGGAGAAAAGTAGGATATTCATATTGAGTATTATTATATTATTAATATACTAAATATGTTAAAGGAGTAATGGAATAGAATTACATTATTTTGTTAATTATTCTATTAGTTGATGTGGATTTGTTATTGACAATGTCTTTAGGCTACTGTTTTTCAATGCAAACACCATATAGTTAGGCTACTTTTTTACCATGGTAATGAGGTGCTGTACTTTTGGTCATGTATAAAAGATGAGGCTGTTACAGTTTTCACAATGGTACTGTCAAATGTACATCTGCATCCCAACACAAGCTCCTGCTACTCTGAACTCAAGCTCCTGTTCTAATGTGCATTTCTAAGAGACAAAACTTGTAATACTACATGTTCAGTGCTACCAAATCAGGTGCTGGTGCCACTGCTCTCGAATGTTAGTCTGGAGCCCTGATAATATAAATTGTACTGTAAAATGTTACTGTAATTTGAAATTTTGCCTGCTTAATTGTAAATGAAATATATAGCTTTAGTAAACCATTTTTTCTTTTTCTTTTTTTTTTTTTAATTTATACCATGCATAATTTTACCTTTTTTGTTTAAAGAAGAAACCAAACCAATGTATAGTTGACATTTGAGGCTCAATGCTATAGAAGAGCAATAAAAGTTCAGGAAGAGTGTTTTCAGCCTTTTTTTAAATATATATTTTATATAAAAATATGGCATTCAGCTTCAAACAATGGCATAAATCTGTTCAAAATAATCGTTATTAATAATCGTAATTACAATCTCAAGGGAATAATCGACAATTATGATTTTTGCCATAATCGTGCAGCCCTATTTAGTCAGTAAGATTTTTTTCTTTTTGAAAGAAATTATTACTTTCATTCATCTAGGACACAATACTTATTTAGCAAATTGATCGAAAGCAAAAGTAAAGGCATTCATATAGGAAAATTTCTACTTCTATTCTATTTTGAACTTTCTATTCAAAGAATCTGAGAGGGAAATAAAAATGATGGTTTCCACAAAAATGTTAAGCAGCACAACTGTTTTCAACATTGATAACAATGAGAAATGTTTTTTGAGCTGCAAATCAGTATATCAGAATGATTTCTGAAGGATCATGTGACACTGAAAACTGGAGTAAATGCTGAAGTGATGCTGAAAATTCACCTTTGTATCACAGGAATGAAATTACATTAAAATACGGAAGTACATAGTTATTTTAAATTGCACTATTTCATAATATTACTGTTCCTAATTAAATCAAAAAATGTTGCCTTGGTTACATTAAAAGATTATTTTCAACATTTTTAAAATAATCTTACAGACTCCAAACTTCTGAATGGTATCATTCCTTATCTGTAGAGCAAAATAATAAACACATCTGGTTAAGGTTTTATTTAAAAAAATAAAATAAAAAATGGCACAGACAAAAGGTAAACTTAAACATTCTTCAGTACATGCATTAGCTTGGCTGCTTCACATTTCTTGACAGTCTGCTATATGCAGTCCCCAACAACTGAATATTTAGGCAGCAGCATCAATAAATAATGATTTTGTGCTAAAAGCGAGGCTGCCTTTGTTCTTTTCAATGGAAACAGACCATCAAAAGTAAAAACACAGAGCTGAAATTAAAAGTAGGACAAAGTTCACAGATAAGCGCATCAAGGAATCCCCAACTGGGACACAGGAGTGAGCTTAACCCCTAACTAGTGGCCAAACGAGATGACATTCCTAGTTAATTCCAATCCTGTGAACAAGCGCCATTCAATGGACAGCAGGTGTTCCCCCTCTCTCTCTCTCCCCCATCCTCAGCTGTGCTGCCTGTTATAATTCACTATGTGCACTTTGACTCAAACACAAATGCTACAGAGAACAGGCTGCAAATACAAGCTGCTCAAGCATCCTGACTACTTTATTTTATTTTGTATGATACATTTAGAAAATCAAAAATTTCTCTTTGGTATTTCAGAGAAAAACAAAAAACAAGTGTCAGTACCTAAAAATGTAAGACACTTTACCATACCTGAGAAATCTGATAATGATCTTTAAAATAATAGTCCAAATTGTGATTTTACTCTATATTAATAACACAAAAATGTAATGTGTCTGTAATTCTATATGTACCTGATGTCAATGGCACTTGACAGGAGGAGGTTAGCTCCTTTAACACAACTGTAAAAACAGAAAATTGCTTCATCATGTGCTTCAGCTTGTTCATGCCACGCTGTTTTAAGACATTCTTCCAATGCTGATGCTTCGAAAGTCACCGGTAAAACATTTTCAAACAGCTGACAGTCTATCCTGGCCTTTATGACCCAGAAGCACTGCATTCTCTGCCTTCACCTCTGCTCTCCATCTCAGCTGCTTTCCTGAGCAACTTTTAGCATCTCTCTGCCTGCATGATTTCCAAGCACTATAAGCTAGAAAGACCAGCAGGAACTGAGAATTAAGTTGGCTGTCAGCTTGCAACTGCTGTTTCTAAATTAATCCACTCATTCTTGCCTTGATCTAGTTCCTCTACACTTCTAGCTGAAAGAGAAGTGATTCTCATCATCATGTGAACATACAGCAGCCCTAAAATAGTGGTTAGACACTTTTGGACACATAAGTCAAACTTACATTTTGTTGCAATTCATTAAACGGTGTTGAGATGATATTTAGTGGATGCACAAAGATGAAACTGCCTAAGGAAGCACCTTGATCCAATACACTGAGCATCTACAAGACATTCAAGTCAAATCACTACTATGCCCACAGACCACCTTGAATAACCCAATTATAGGTGCAACAAATTATGATTACGTTCCTACAGTTCTGGAACTGTATTGAACCACCGGACTTCTCTTTTATTCAAATGACCAAATTTGTCCAAATATAAAACTTGCCATTTGCTCGGGTTAATGGTGATGGTCAAGCACAATTACGACCTCTTTACATTAGTATTCCCAAGTTATCGACTGGTTTCACTCAACACTCCATAAAGCAACAACAGTGAAGGCTGAACTTGATTTAAGGAGCTTTGATTAGAGGTATTGTCACCAGGCTTATGGCACTCCTGGCTTGTCTTTAGGCCATCTGTTGTCTTTATGATGAAAGACTACAGCCAAGTAGTTGAAAGGGCGCTCAGAAGCCTACATTCTACCTTCACCAGCCACGCCTGGGTGTGTTCAGCTTTAGAGAGATGCAAGGCTTAATAATAACAATAATTAATTCATAATAAAGATTTAATTATAGTTACTGCCATTTTATGGCACAAAGTATTCTGTATGTAATCTCTTTAAGAGATAAGCTCCCATTAACTATTGAGCTAAAATGAACAGACCATTCTAGCGCTTTAACTCAGTAAACAAAGCGGTGTACCTGGGTTTGCTCATGTGTTTTAGTCCTCCTGGGCAGCTGGTATTTACAAACGTATGTTGTACATAGTATGCTTATTTACTAATGTGTAGTTTGCTCTTTTAATATCAATTGCTTAGTACATTAAGCCATATTAAGCATTTTCTTTATAACAGTTTTCTAAGTGGAAAACATTTATGTAAAAACCTTGTTTTTGTACTTGGATTATGGTGTCATTGTCTTAGTAGTAGATAGTTTTCTCCTGGTCGTTGTTTTACAACATTTAAGGTATAGTTCACCCAAAAGTGAAAACTCCATCATTAATTAATCACCCTCATGTTGTTAAAAAAACCTGTCTTTAATTAAGATATTTTTGATGAAAACTGAGAGCTTTCTGACCCTGCATAGACAGCAATGGACATACCACATTCAAGGCCCAGAAAGGTAGTAAGGACATTGATAAAACAGTCCATGTGACATCAGTGGTTCAACCGTAATTTTATGAAGCTGCAAGAATACTTTTTGTGCGCAAAGAAAAAAAAAAAAATCAGTTTCAATGAAAAACAATTTCACATTCACAAGAGTACCACGACGCGTGTGTGGTGCTGCTGATGCAGGAGCTGGCATTCTGGCGTACAACACAGATGTGCTGTGCCTTGTTTACAAGCAGAGGAATGCCGACATGGAAGAGAAGAATTTGTTGAATGAAGTCGTTATCTTCGTTTTCTTTGCGCAAAATAAGTATTCTCGTAGCTTCATAAAATTAAGGCTGAACCACATGGACTGCATAACGATGTCCTTTCTACCTTACTGGGCCTTGAATGTGGTAGTTGTGTTGCTGTCTATAGAGGGGCAGAAAGCTCTCGGATTTCATCAAAAATAACTTAATCTGTGTTCTGAAGATGAATGAAGGTCTTACAGTTTTGAGTAATGACAGAATTTTCATTTTTGGGTGAATTATCCCTTTAGGCCACATTAAACGTTTTAGAATGTTCCCATAAATAACACCTTTTCAACATGACTTGAACACAATGTTCACTACAGTGCTGGAAGTCCACAAATGGAAGTATGGAATGATTAAAGAAGTCTTTGACCAAAAGGAGGTATATCTGTTGCTTTGCTCCAATCATATACGTTTTTCCAGTGTGACTTTGCTTGGTAGGTGACACACAAACCTTGATGCTTTGGCTTCTTTTGGAACTAATTCAGTTGGCTGAGAAGAAATACATGAACTAACTGGGTGATTTTATGTCTCAAACAAAGGTTAAATAAAATAAATCACTCAACTGACAAGTATAAAAGCAAACCTTAGTCATGTATGACTGAATATCAGTAAGGCTGGTATTACCAGCCTACAGCTGTGCCAATATTCACAATAACAGCACCCTAGCTTGTGTGACATTACTTAGAATGGGGTAAAAAGTTTACTTTTTCCAACACAAAACATTTCATATCACCAAACAGCATTTCAACCACTGTATCAAACAGTAGAAATGTTACTGTAATGCACGGATTTACCTGCTGGTATGATGAGTCCTCTGGTCGAAAATCACTGCTGGTTTGTTCAAATTGCAGATTAAAGTGAGGCAGTCTGTGGAGAAGGTTAACCCACCACGGAGGAGAGTAATTCACAACGGTTGCCATAATCTTTATGACAATAACACTTCAAGCCGAGAGAAACTAAAGCAGGAAGTTAAAAACTTCTGTCAGCGCTTAAACAATGTCATTAGATTATAAAGTCACACATAAAGCTGCTCTTCCCTGGAAAATGCACATCTATCGCCCTTCATCCATAGTTACATGGAGCTAAAAACGACTAGTTGTTTAAATTGCCTGCAGTCCCTGGAGAGAAACCGAAAGCTGACTGTTAAGTAAAACGAGGGGTTTAATTATTCAACATGGATCGGTGAAGAGCTAATTATTTAAACGATTCAGTAGTGTCTAGCTGTATAAAACAGGACTTCAGCTTTCCTATGCCTACCGGCTGGCTGACAAACACAAGGGAAGCGTGTATTACAAGCTCCTACTTCCCCTCTCCAAACTGCCTATTGTTTGGATAAATTAAAACTACATGCATGCACACAATAAACCCTGAGATATGCAAGCATTCAGAGCCGAATCCTTCCGAGACCCAAGCCTCAGTCCTCAGTCTGCTCTCAACGCCAGCCAGTTATAAGATGTATCTCCCTTGCTTGATGTCAGTCATTGGCCGAGATTAGTGCCAAGCGTTTGTCTGAGGCTCCGTCATTCCCACGGTGGAAGTCCTCCGTTCTTTTGTCCTTATTAGTCCTAAATGACCGGGGAAGGTGTTTGTGAAGTCGAAATGCCCGTGTGTGGGTTAGTGGAAGCCACGCGACTCCTCCACGCTGACAAAACTCGGTGAGACGATCTTCCAGTGTGAGTGAGTGAAGAACAATCAAGCAATGAGCCCGACGCCACAGCAACAAACTCACGTTGAGATAGTGGAGGCTTATCAGGGAATGAGACAACTGTTGAGAATGCTGACATCTAGTGGTCAGATACAATACTACACACCTATTTCAATTTTCTTACGGTGCATTATTTTAAAGAGGTATATTTAAAAACAACAACAACAAAAAATTCCTTAGGAAAGGGAGGCTGATGGTGCTTCTATATATTGCTTACCAGATTTATTGAAGGTAGATTGTTTAAAAAAAAAATTATAAAATGAATAATATAATGGAAAATTAACTGGAAAATGCATTAATTTATAAGATCTAAATTTAATGTATAAAATATTTAATTTATTTATAACATTGAATAAAAAATTAAATCAATTGTATTCATTTGATTTTTCACAGTAGACACAATTCTTTGGGGTAACAAAATCCCATGGCTTAAAATGATTGCATGCATTCCATATTTGTTGATAAAAATATAAAATATTAAATTCATTTATAAAATTAAGTAAAAAACAAAAACAAAAAATGAAATGTATTGATTTAATAGGTTGAAATTTGATGGTTTTTCACTGTAGACATAATTCATTGGGGTAACATCAAATCCCATGACTTAAAATGGTCAAAATCATTCCATTTTCTTGATTTTGTTAAATCTAAAAATAATACATTTAAGCACTTTACTTTAATGCAGCTTGCTACGCTATACCGTACACCTTTTAAAAAATAAATTGTAAATAAAACAAAGATTATTGGAGTATATTTACAAGAAGATACTAAGTAGTTTTTCTGTTTTAAAATGTCATGTTTTGTTTGTAATTATGTATGAAATTTACTAGCAACTTATGAGTGAAAATTGTTTCTACACCATTTTTGTTGTTGTTGTTTAGTGTAAGGTGCTGCATTAAAGTAAGCCACAACCTATAGTTGCTTGCACTTTTTAACCAATTTGAATTTTATTTCTTATGAAGAAGATTACATTGAGACTCTAAAAACACAATTTATTACAACAAATTAAATAGAGGAAAACAATTATGCTGATATTATGTTGAAAGCATTTTAGGGAATCAGTGTACAAAATTAATGCACACTTTTCAGCCATGCCAAAACTTTTCACAAAACTGCACCTAGTTTCTGGTTTGAAAGAAAGACCTGATAGTGTACTTTCATCAAATTGAACCTGACCCACTTAATGCATGCAGTCACAGGGAGAAACTACCACAAAAATGACCTTTGACCGAAAGCTTAAGGAATTCAAACCTAAGCAAGTTTGGGTTTGCTGGTTTGTTATTCATGGCACTATAAATGGATATCGGAATTCTGTCTCTCTGCCTGCAAGATAGTCAACACACTTTCTCAAAACAAGTCTAAATGAAACTTAAAACTGTGTGATGGTTTCTGCTATTATGCCGAATAGAACATGCAATTCACCAAAGAATGAAAATACATCTGTGCTACATAAAGATATATGCTAGGATGGAGAAACAATATTGTAATTGGAGTGGGTTTCATGGCAATGTACATCATCATCAAAGTAATATATATACATACACTCAACTTAGAATGTACAAATTTAATATATATAAACTCTTTTATATAAAAAATCAGGCAAGATAAACAGACTATCTCACAAAGCTGATTAACATTTGTGAAACAACTTACACAACTGCGTCATTTCAGTGCCATAACCAAAAACTACTGGTACCTGTCTAAGTAGATTTGATAAGCAACATTGCATACTGGATAACTAATAACATTTTTGAATACAAATTGTCTTGATTGAGCCTTAATAATTGTGCTTTTTCACTTTCATTTCCACTGTAGTGGCACTGGCATTAATACATTTGCATGAGCTAAGATGTGCAAGTCATTTTGATCTTTGGCATTTAAGCTTCACAGAGCTAATATGGTAATTAGTCAACAATTTGCTGAGCGGTTCACACCTTACTGGAAATTTAATGCAATGTGAATAGGAATAAAAAGTATTTAGGGCTCAAGGAATGATTCATCAAGTTTTCTTATGACTCCTAATGAATTCACGAATTAATGTGACCTCAGCTTAGTTAAAAATGTTTTTATCATGTGTTTACTGTTTTAGTTGTACTCAAACTTCTTAAAACTTTTCTCAGTTAGAGAAAAAAATGTACTTATTACAATTTCATCTCAATATTTCGTTCCTAATAAACTCTTGGTGACTATTATTTTCAATTCCCTAAATTTAAGTTGGATTTAGTCCAAAATGTGTTGTTTTGACTTCAACAGAAAAGTAGGTTTGACTAAAAGAGGAACAGTGGAAAATGATCAGAGGTTTCATAGACCTTCACATTACAATGGCATAACATTTTTCTTCCTCTCAAGCATTGTCATTATTCTCTAGAGTGGGCAAAAAATATCATAAGCTAATTACACAGGTGTCAGAAGGTAATGGCAATAAAGTCTATTTACTCGTTTCTGGTTTATTTATTGAAAAGGTAAATATACAGTATAACAGAATATATACTATATACAATATAACAGTATATGAGTTTATGTGCTTGTTTTGTTTCACCACGTAACATCACATCTCTGAGTGAATTAAATTTTTAACTTCTTAACAAATTACACTTGAATTAAGAAGAAGAAAAAAACATTCTAAACATCTAAAACCACTCTGTAATATATAAAGATGTGTTTGTGTCCTCAAAGAGCCTGTTGAACCTGAGGCTCCACCCACCCGCTCTGTCACATACTGTACCATGTGTTTCCACATCACTACAACTTTAAGAAGAGGGACATTCCTGCTCTTTTCTGCAGGAAATCACATGGAGATGCCATTGCACTCACATGACATCTAAACTATGGCAGCGGACATCAATGAAGGTAAGGAATAGAAATGACAGCCATTTAAAAGCGAAAAATCGCACAGTTTCAGTTAATGTTTTGCCGTGCGGGTTATTTATTTAACTTTTGTACTGGCGGTTGTCTGCGAATATGTTTTCTTGACTTCTAAAATTTGTCTGATGGTGTTTTAAAATATCGAGAGTGAACACGAGTCACTTTAACGCGAGTTATGCGCTTTACTTTGTTTTCTTGCGTAAATATTTCTTTTTATTTGTCTCTATTTTATCTGTTTTATTTATTTGTTTCACTGGTTTCACCTGTTTAGTGACTATACATTAGGCTACCAGTTAATTCAAGTTTTCCAGACTGACACTTCAGAGATAGTTAATAATTTAAAGCTGATGTTTCCATATAATCCTATATATCCTATATATCCTATAGCGATTTGAACTCTTTGACAACATTTGAACGATTTTTAAAGGAATTGCGCAGAGCTAATGGTTAATCACATTGTTTAGGCAAGCATGCAATGTTGCCATAGAGACTGTCACCTGGCGCTAAAGTATGTTTTAAACCAATCAAATAATTTTGTCTGCGAATATTTAAACTTTGTCCTGACGCCATTGGATTCGAATTAGAACTTAAAAGCCAATTCGTTTCCAGAGAGCTCTTGAAATCTAGTTTGAATTTATAACACTGTTTGTTTCAGAAGTCCTCCTCCTGAGTACTTACTGAACCCTTCAATAAAAAATACAAATGTATTGCGCAACTACAATATTCTGTCAGTGTTGAAGCAATCAGCATGATTATTTCAGTGTGTTCACTATGCAATACAGTTACAAAATTAAAATGTTCCCAGTCACCTATTCAGCACAAAGTTATGTCAACACAAAGCTCTTAACATACGGTCTCTTGACTGTAGGATCTGTCCCTTCATACTATCGTGAAGTACATCAAGCCATCTGCTCCAGAACTGATGAACGAGTGCCTGTCAGTGTATTCCAGAGAGTTCTCGGTAGAACATCTCTCTCCATCACCGTTCAAAACCAGGTGAGACTTGCACTAGGACTGTGTGTCATTATTGGCTAGAAAGACTGTAGCTTATAGTTAGCTGCAAGCTTTAATGACAATATTTATGGGAATGTGATGGTTTTGTTGGGTTTTGGCTGAAAGGTATCTCATCTGCATTTTAGATAGCTGAAAATGTAAACAGTGGTGATGGATTCCTAAGTAAAGTCTCGCTGTATAAAGGCTTGGCTCTCATTGCCCTTGCTCAACAAGGAAAACCACCAAGTCCCAAACTGCTGGAGAATTTCATACAAGGTAAGCATAAGCATATCTGTTTCTCAGCTGACTGTGGTAAATGTGTAGCTTGATTAAATGTCATTTTATAGTCGGTAACCCTAGTTAAGTCTCCATAAAAACCGTCTTTTGTTCACGTCATGTGATATTAAATTGCCTCTTTCATGCTGTCCCAACTGAATTACATTCAAGCTGCATTTCAGTGTCACCATCTGGTGATTTGCGCAAGAGCAGATCTTAATGTGGAGGTTTTATTTCTTTTTTAACATTTCCACAGAAAAAAATAGCACTTTTGATTCCTAAAGAGTTCTCACCCTGTCCTATACAGTATGCATGTATTATTTACATTCCTCAGGTCTATGATTTTGTTGGTCAGGTTGTGCAATGGTGTGTTTTCACATATGATTCATATAAGAGCTCTAAGAGTTAAAGATTTTATTCAATATAGTCCTCTTGTGTTACTTCAGGTGTTGCCAGTATGACAGTTGACTGTGCACTTTAATAGTGATGTTTCCTGTTTTTTCTCTAAGCAAGACCAAGTTTCCCGTCAACTGCATGCCATATCTCTCTGTGGAATGACCAAGACATATTTTTTTTGCATTCCACCAAACAAAAGATCCTGGGTTGAATCTGCTGAGGCAACTTTTTGCTGAGTCAAGTTGTTTTTTCCCATTTTCTAGATTTTCGTCTCTAAATTTGACACACAAACCACTGAAACTCACAGAAAAAAAAACATTGTGTGCCACACAGCTCAATATTGTTTATTGTTTTTCTCTCATTCTTTGTCAATCCTTGTGACTTTTACGTAATTCTGTGTTATTTATGTACTGTCACAAGACTGAACAGAGATTGAAAGAAAGCAGTCTTTATCAGATTTAAAATGGTTAAGTATGATACTGTGATCACCCGCATGTAATGTACAGTCAGTCACATCTGGCTGTCACACCTCTTTAAATACAGTACAGTCACTGTTATACATCATGTTTTTTAAGAGTTCCCGAAGCCTCAGCTGGGAGAGCCGAAGGAGCTTCAGAGTCTGAAGATGCAGTCAGTTCAGAAGAGTCCTTTGAACTTGTCTTTGACTCTGGCAGAGCTGTTGAAGAAGGACACCATCAAAGTTGAGCCCATTCCAGAGAAGAAGGGACTGTTTCTTAAACATGTGGAGTATCAGGTCACCAGTGAGGTGAGTGACATTAGAGGCAGCACTGAAGAAATAGTCCACCCAAAAGTAAAAATTTGCTAGTAATTTACCCACCCTCAAGTTATCCAAGATGTAGGTGAGTTTGTTTCTTCACGGAGCGTATTTGGAGAAATTTAGCATTACATCACTTGCTCACCAATGGATCCTCTGCAGTGAATGGGTGCCATCAGAATGAGAGTCCAAACAGCTGATAAAAACATCACAATAATCCACAAGTAATCCATCATTAAGACATTTTTAACTTTAAACCGTTGCTTCTGGCTAAAATATGAGTCCTATATCAATAGCATGCTTTTCCAGTGAAAAACTCATTTTGTCTTAATCAGGAGGGAAATATGCACAGATCAAGCACAGTTTACAAGCGAAAACAGTCCAAAACAATTCTTAATAAATACGTTGGTGGATTTTGATGTGAGAGGACAACAAGGGATGGACTTTTTCCACTTGAGGAAGCATTATTATGGATTATGAACTGGTATTTTGGCTAGAAGTGATTTAAAGTTGAAACACCTGAATGATTGATTTGTTTCTTACAAACATGCAGCTTTTTAAATGATGGGCTGGAGTCATATACATTACTTGTAGATTATTTGTGATGTTTTTATCAGCTGTTTACACTCTAATTCTGATGGCACTCATTCGCTGCAGAGGATCCATTGCTGAGGAAGTGATGTGCTAAATTTCTTCAAATCCGTTCAGATGAAGGAACAAACTCATCTATATTTTGGATGGCCTCAGGGTGAGTACATATTCAGCAAATTTTCATTTTTGAGTAAGCTACTCTTTTAAAAGACCCAATTTACAATTTTACAGTTTTTCTGTTATTGGTCAGAAATTGGCTGGCCATGATACACACACAAAAAAGACTTCTCTCCATAGTAAGCTGAATAGCCCACTTTAGCTTTAGTGTCTCTCTCAGGTGATCCGGTGATATGTGGACAGCCCAAAATATATGTGTAAACAAGGACTAGTGAGTCTGGTTCATATTATGAGGGATCATTTTCCTTGATTGGTTGAGATAAAATAGCTTGCAAAGATGCTGTTATAGAAGCAAATCTTCTTATAAAAAGACCTCAGGGGAGTAATAATACAAAAATATTTATTTTTTTAATTTAAAATATAATTATTAAAAATATATGGCCTCTTCAGTGCGAATTTGGGCAATAAGACACTCAGTCGAGTTGCTGCTGAGTCATTGCAACAGCTACAGTTGTAATATTTAAACATATCACTGATAGTTTATCTACTATGTGCCCTTTTGCAGCGTTTTACAGTATCAGTCTATCGGCGATACAATGATTTTGACGTCTTCCATGAGCTCCTGCTTCAGAGATATGCTTACAGAGTCGTGCCGGCGCTTCCTCCCAAAAGAGCGCTGAAAGGAGGTAAGGCGTTGATTTAGTCAAACCTCTAGATTATAGTTTTGTGTGTTTTCAACTTTGACTGTACTGTGACATTCAGTGCTTTCTGGGAATGCACCAGACAAACAATCGCAGGTCTGCCAATGTTAAAAAAAGTAAACTTGTTCTGTTTTTCTGCAGATTTCAGGAAGTTGTAATTCCATAGTAACTGAGTACCAGAAAGTTCCTTGCTGTGTGTTATTAATGGAAGGACTGTGTTTTGTTGTTTCTGGAAAGTTTAATCTTTTCTCTGTTCTTTGGCCCCGTTGCAGTCCTGACCTCCATGTCAGAGCGAGAGTTCATTGAGGGGCGGAGACGAGCTCTGGGCAGGTTTCTGAATCTTGTGGCACGACATCCTGTCTTTTCCGAGGATGAGCTTGTGAAAACATTCCTCACCTTCAGTGGCTCGGTGTGGATTTTTTTGCTAACCCTGAACTTGATTTGAATTTCTAGCTAAACAGGATTAAATTTTAGACTTTAGATATGCTAGTTCTGGCTTGAGAAAAGAAATGGATGTTTTTTTTTATAAATATATATATTCTTGATAGACATCCATATTTATGTTCCACAGGATGTCCAAACCAAGCTTAGAGATGCTTGCAAAAAATTGGGTGATGAGTTCATGACATGCAAATATGCAACGCAGGCCAAGGTTTGAATTCAATTTTATTTTACGTTTCATGTTAAAATGTATGTTTATGTTCAAATGTCATAATATTATCTTTTATGGCAATATTTAATAATTAATATTGCTTGCGTGTATGGTGATTTCTCCTGCAGGATTACCTCCCAGCGGATATTCAAAGTCAATTTTCATCCAGCAGAGAGCTCATCAAAAATATCCATAACAGTTTTCAGAAGTTACGGGACAGGGCCGAGAGGATGGCCGAGCGCTTGAAGGAGAACGCCACAGATCTGCTGATGTTTGGGAAGGAGCTCAGGTACAATCTTTGCGGTTTCTCAGAAATTAGTGGGTCTCAACCAGGGGTCTGAGGTCCACCTCCAAGGGCAAACTTCCAAAGGGGCCTCAAAAAAGTTTGAGAACCACTGTCTTAGACATGTAGAAAGACCAAAAAAAATTAGTTTGTTTGTTTAAACAGTTATTGGGTGACCATATTTTCCCACCCACCAGTACTGTTAGATGTCAGCTGTGTCATTATTTATTTATACATGTTTTCCTATATGCTTTTGGCCATTTAGAGGAAATAAACTGAACTGTACCTTTTAGGCCTATATATATGAAAAAAACCACTGTCTTAAACGTAGAAAAAGTTTAGAATGTTTAAAATATAAAGGCAGCTGTAGATTTTTATCTGTAAAATATTACGCTTATGTGCTAACAATTTTTTTTCTACCACCAGTACTGTTAGATATATAAATAAACTATGTGATGAAAATCATGATTTAAATCATGTATGTATTTTATGCTATAATTTTTAAAAAAATTTTTACACATAATTTTGTCTACCCATCAGCAGTGTTGATGATTTAAATAATGACAATATTCACATGATTTATTTATACATATATTTATTTATTTGATACTACTTTATAACTTTTCTCCTAACAACCCCCATCACCCCTTGCAGCCAAATAAATAAATGAATAAACAAGTCTATGTTTATGACTACCTGCCATAGATTTCAGCTTTGGTCTCTCTCCGCTCCAGTTCTTTGGGATCAGATGAGTCACCTGTGCCTGTCCTGGCATCCTGCAAGAGTCCTTGGGCTGTTCTCAGACGCTCTGTCAAAGGGCTTTCTGTAGAGTTCTCAATTCTGTCTGAAAAAGCTGCCCAACAGGTACTGTGCCGCCCACACATACCATGTGAACTGGCTGCGCTTTGCTTCAGAGGAATTTAATTTGTCTATTTAATACAGGGCAGAAGAGAGGAGGATGATGTGGTGGAAAAACTGAATCTGTTCCTGGACTTGCTGCAGTCGTACAGGGTGAGTATTGATGTACTTTAACATTTAGCCACAGCGGAGAAGTTTTTCTTTGTATTTTTGCCCATTTAGAGGAAATAAACTGAAATATGACTTTGAGGGCTGTTAAAAGATTGTATAATAAATACACTACCAGTCAAAAGAACAGTTATTGATAATAAATGTTTTTAAGAAACAAATTGGCATATTACAGTGATTTATGAAGAACTGGTGTAAGACTGGAGTAATGATGCTGAAAATTCAGCTTTGACATCACAGGAATAAATTACATTTTAACATATATTCAAATATAAAACAGTTCTTTTAAATCGCAATAATATTCCACAGTATTACTGTTTTTATTGTATTTTTGATCAAATAAATACAGCCTTGATAAGAGACTTTTTTGAAAAACATTACCATGGCATACTTATTTTAAAAACATAAAAAATAGTAATTACTACAAACTTTTTGACTGCTTGGCAATTTTTTCTCAATTTTGGCATTTTTTTCAGAAACGGACAAGTTGTAATTTAGCTGTTTTCATCCCCTGTTTATCTAGATGTAATAGGCTGATTTGGCTTTTGCTACTTTTCTTGGAGAGAGGACATGAAATAATGGGAGGACAGAGGAGTAATATATTTGGCATGTGTTGCAAGCTGAATTCAAACCTGTGTTACTCACATGAGCACCAAAGCTCAATGTTCATACTGTATAAGTTACCACTAAGCCATTGCACATAAGATTTTTTAAGAGTGTGTATTTGTGGTTTCATACAGGACTTGTGTGAACGGCATGAGAAGGGGGTCTTGCATGATCACCAGCGTGCGCTGCAGAAGTACGGTGTCATGAAAAGACAAATGCTGAGTGCCACGGTGCAGCCTAAAGAACAGGTTTCTGTCGAACAGCTGGAGTCCCGTATCGTCCAGGTCAGCCCTCACACATACACACAAAGAGCTACAGCAGATTGTGAGGCAGAATTACCAGAGGGGAAATATGGGGACCAGTAGCTTGAGGGGCGTTGATACATCCTTTTAAATTAGTAGGTGAAATTGATCTGAAGGGCTTGAAACCAAAGCCCTTGAGCAAGATTTTTATCTTCAAAATCCCTCTGGGGATGCCGCAGGCGTCTGAACTAAGATCTCTGGGTCTTTGGAGAGGTAGTAGAAGGCCTCTTTTTTTTATCTTGTTTAGGCCTGGGTTTTCAAACTGGGATCTAGAGAAGCCACAAAGGGTGAGAGGTGGTTTGTGAAAGATTTGATTAAAAAAAAAAATATATATATATATATATATATATATATTTTTTAGACTGTCAAAATTAAAATGTTAATTTACAGACTTTGATTATCTTGGTAATACACTACTATTCAAATATTGGTCTGAGTAAGATTGTGTTTATTTATTTTTATTTTTGAGAGAAATTAATACTTTTATTACTTTATTAACACTTTTATTGTGCAAGGATGCAGTACATTGATCAAAAGTGACAGCAAAAACATTTATAATGTTACAAAAGAATTCTGTTTCAAATAAATGCTGTTCTTTTAAACTCTCTATTTATCAAAATGTATCACTGTTTCCCACAAAAATATTAAGAAGGATCATGAGAAGTATCATGTGACACTGAAGACTGTAGTAATGACTGCTGGAAATTCAGCTTTGCCATCACAGGAATGAAGTACATACTAAAATATAGATGTTATTTTTAACTGCAATAATATTTCGCAATATTACTGTTTTACTATATTTTTGATCAAACTTAGGTGAGCATAAGAGACTTCTTTCAAAAATATTGGAAAATATTGCTGAATATTACTGAAATAGTAATTAATAACGCTAATGTACATTCATTGCATCACCAGCACTGAGAATATGTTATAAGCCACCAAGCAATTCCTAGCAGCCCATTTGATTTTAAGTCTAAACTTTGTACACTGACCAAATTTTCATTTAAGCATTTAATTGATCATTTGAGCAGCCATTTTGCACATTCATTTCATTTTACCATTTAAGGACTTGGTTTATCAATTTAATGCTGTAAGAAAAAACATAAAGGCCCCGGCCAGCTGGAGGACAAGAAGAACACTCCCTCATGCTTAATTGATATTGACGCAGTGCCAAGTCATGTGAGGCACATACAATACAACCTTCACAGAGCATGTCATGATCCAGAGGTTTTTAACTGCTGGGTGGCTCATTGCGATAATGATAATGATGATGATGGAGGTTAGGGTGGAAAGATGTGACCCCACACTGTGACCTCACTCTGATCTTTGACTCGCGGCAGCAAGAAAACGCCATTCAGGCCATGGAGCTGCGGAACTACTTCTCCCTGTTCTGCCTGTACCAGGAGAGTCAGCTCATATTCACATACCTGCCTATTACGTCTCACATCCTGGGGGCATTTGTAGACTCACAGGTGCAGGGACATAAAGAGGTGAGCTTATCTCTGTGTTAAAGCTATTCATTTTAATGCACGCCATAATTAGTTTACTACTTTGATCCTAACAGAGCCTTCTAATATTTGCTGTTGTGCCTTATTTTGCTCTGATCTAGATGGGTGAGGTGTGGCAGGATCTTCATTCCAAGCTTAAAAGTCTTTTTGGGGATGGTAACGGACAGTCTCCGCCCCTCAGCCCAAAATAGCCTCCCTTCTGTGCTTTCAGAAACGAAAGAAGACAATGAACTCCAGCCTGTTTTGAATAGCAGGATCAATTCAGGAACTACAGACAGTTAGTATTCTTTCTTGCAAAGAGTTATGGGGAACTGCTTATGTGTGAATGTGTTATGTGGCAGTTCCTAAAATCTGAATTGAAAAGGGCCCTTAATTTCCTACAGTTTGAACAAACTGACACCTAAAATAAAAGGCTAATGTTGTTGAGAATACGTTTAGGAAATGCAACAAGATGCTACAACACTGTATTAACGTTTAATCTGTATGTATGCAAAGCAGATGTTGTTGTTTTAAAACATAAGATAATCTGAAAGAGAAATTTTACATTGTACAAAACTGTAACACATGAAAGATGCCCATATATATACTATTTTAGTGCAACATAAGAAATGAGCTGAGAAGCTAATAGCCAGCGAGAAGTGACAGAGACAGAGAAGTAGTCAGTTGAATATATTTAGTAAACACAGGAAATATGCAGAAATTATGTTATTAGTTGCAAAGGCATCATATTCTCCC
This sequence comes from Tor tambroides, assembly GCA_021397915.2. Classification (NCBI taxonomy): domain Eukaryota; kingdom Metazoa; phylum Chordata; class Actinopteri; order Cypriniformes; family Cyprinidae; genus Tor; species Tor tambroides. Next base: position 91,148 of record JAFVLL020040753.1, read on the forward strand.
TTCCTTGTTCGTGTTTTCAACTGACAGATTTTTTTATTTTAAAATCTTAAGACTTATTGTGCTTGCAGCTTTGTTTTGTTTCCACATTTTATCTTTATTTGCAAGTAATATTTACACTAAGTCTGGAGTTAGTAAGATTTTATTTTTGAAATGAATACTTTTATTCAGCCTGAACACAATGAACTCCGCAAATGTCACACTGAAAACGTTTATAGTGTTACGAAAGATTCCTATTTCAACTAAATGCTGTTCCCTTGTATCCTGTTGATCAAAGAATCCTGAATTACTGTTTCCACAAAAATATTAATCAGCACAACTCTTTCCAACACTGACAAGAAATGTTTCTTGAGCAGCAAATCAGCATATATTTCCATTCTTGCTGAGTATTACCGTGAGGTATTCAAATTTTTGAACAGTAGTGTATACAAGCAAACAAACTAGTTGTCTGACAGTTCTGTAAAATGTGAAATGTATTTTTTTTTTTGTAGCTAACCCTGAGCCTGGATTCAGAGTCTTAAGCAGTAACTACAATAAGCATGAAATCATTTGTTATTATTAGCTGCTCTATATGCCAAAGACCTGTTTTCATTCAATAAATCATGAAGGTCTGAAATTCTCACACTGCTAGTCAGCTATCATGTGAACTATACTTCAAAATATGTATGTTTGAAAAAAAAAAAGAAGTTTTATTTTCAATTTACCATAATGTTGTATAAAAGACATTGCTGTTGGTTGATAATGCATGCATCATGCATATTTTGTAATTGTTTGACATTCTATAAAACCCTTTAGCAGAGCTTATTATTATCAATTGTTCATGTGTGATTTTATGCTTGGCCTAAGTAAAGCATTAAAGAAATGGAAACTTCTTGTACTCCAATAAGTATTCAATCCTGCCACCTGCTGGCACAGAGGGCAAATGGTTTGACAATTAGGTTTCACTTGTATGATATTCAGTCTGTGTACCTGCAGTTGCTTATTTTCACTATAACAGATAGATAGATAGATAGATAGATAGATAGATACTTCATTTTATTCTGCACTTTTCAGCATTTTATTTAGTAGATGACAGGTTGAAGATGACAGAACTTAGTAAGAAAGGTATGATTTTGTGTACACTACTGAAAAACCGTTTAAGGAATGATGAACAAAGAAGGAGGTAAAAACATAACATCAGAATACAGAAGATACATATGTGGATTTAACGTAAATATAAATGCAAAAAGTATGCTTAAACAAAATGCTGTACATTTATTACATTAAAATGCAGCATTTGATATCTCACTATTTCGGATAGTATGGTCATATCCTCGAAACCATGTACTCAGTAGTGTGATCATCAGATCTTCCTGGATAATTTCCACTGATACAGTGGCAATGTTCATCAGTGGTATTCAAAACCCAATCACACGTCTTCCACTTCCTCCAGTTTGTGCTCCACTATCACATCATGACCATGGAATTTAAAATATCCCAAAAACTTCTTTTTTTGAAGCATCAGTGGGAACCACAAGACGTCATCTGCCCACATCTGGCTGAAAGGTATTTTATCTGTTTCAAACCACTGTGGCCTCATCTCTAAAAGAGAAAACAAACCGCTTCAGTATGTCTCTCAGTATGTGTCTCAGAAACTGGATCATTAAGTGATGTGGCGCTGTATTACCTTCTGATTCAGTTGGCTCTCCTTTATAGGTGTCAGCTCTAAAAATGTGGACATCCAGCAGTTCTGTTTCCCCAATAAACTCAAATTTGATATTTCCAATCTTGTAGAGGGTGTCAACAGTGAGGCCACTTTCTTCTAGAAGCTCCCTGTCAAATAAAATGGTATTCTGTTTTAGCTGGAAAACCAATAAAAGCAGGGAAGATTGAACATGGCCAATTGCTGACACCATTGTTAAGTTCTACTGACAAGTAAATAATATAAAACATTCTCAGCATTACAAGGTTCAAACTGTTTAACTTTGATCTGTAGCTTCAAGGAAGTGAAAACAGACACTGGGAGAATATAATAGCTTTTTAAAGTGAAACAGTACTGTACATTTGTGTAAGGAAAAAAAATCTATAAATAAATATATCTATATTCATAAATCTTGGCATTTGGCACCAGAAAGAAGACCATTCTTAATGCTTTTACACCTGAAAACACCTGCTATGATTCAGTATTGGAACTGTAAAACAATTACATTAACCAAAAGGTGACCAAACTTCCAATTTTCTTATCTCTGTATATGTTTTACAGCACTTTCAAAACACCCGGTGAAAATATTGCAAAACACATAGCCTCCAAGATCATATGTTCTCATGTTATTTATTTTACTGTGGTAATGTGTCTTTGTAAATTCAGGTGTTATAATATTATTTTGATGCAGTGGTTACTATGATTTTTGGTGAATTATAGTAAAACCAGTTAGGGTCAATTTGACCTGCAAACATCATAATAATATTAATTATAATATGATTATATTCTTAATAAAAAATAGAGAAAAAAGAAAAAAAAGTTAGATTTAAATTAGATCTGTATCAGAAGTATTCAAACCCCTTCATTTTTTTCACGTTTTGTTATGTTGCAGCCTTATGTTAAACTGCATTAAATTACTTTTTTTGCCACATCAATTTACACACCACACACCATAATGACAAAGCAAAAACAGAACTGTCACAACTTTGTACATTTATAAAAAATCTGAAATAAGTACATTGCATAAGTATTCAAACCCTTAACTCAGTACTTAGCTGAAGCACCTTTATAGCCTCAAGTCTTTTTTGTTTGATGTGACAAGCTTTGCACATCAGCATTTGGCAATTATCTGCCATTCTTCTCCTCACCTGTTCACCTCTCAAGCTCTGTCGGGTTGGATGGGGGCAGATGCACATTTTCAGGTTTCTCCAGAAATATTTGATTGGGTTCAATCCCAGGCTGTGGCTGGGCCACTCAAGGACATTCACAGAGTTGTCTATAAGCCACTCTTGCTGTGTGCTTAGGGTCATTGTCCTGTTGGAAGGTGAACCTTCTGCCCAGTCTGAGGTTCTGAATGCTCTGGACTGGGTTTTCATTAAGGCTATCTCTATATTTTGCTGTGTTGAGCTTCTACTCTGAGGAGTCCCTCAGTCCCTGCCGCTGAAAAACAGCCCCACAACATGAGGCTGCTACCAGCACACTTTACTTTTTGGATGGTACTCTGCAGGTGATGAGCAGAGCTGGTTTCTTTCAAACATGATGCTTAGAATTGAGGTTCATCAGACCAGAGAATCTTGTTTCTCAGAGTCTGAGGGTCCTTTAGGTGCTTTTTTGCAAATTCCAAGTGTGTTTTCATGTGTCTTCACTGAGGAGAAGACTGAGTCTGGCCACACTGACATAAAGCCCAGATTGGTGGAGTGTTGCAGTGATGTTTGTCCTTCTGTAGGTTTCTCCTATCTCCACATATGATCATGGAGCTCTTCCTCAGCTGAACTCTTCCCCAGATGTGTGGCTTGACACAAACCTGTTTCTGAGCTCTACAGGCAGTTCTTTTGACCTCAGGGCTTGGTTTTTGCTCTGATATGCATTTTCAGCTGTTAGACCTTTTATTAGGATGTGTGTGCCGTTCCAAATCATACCCATTCAATTGAATTTGACACAAGTTAACTTCACTCAAAGTATAGTAACATCTACAAGCAATATGAATGCTCATAAGCTAAATTTCAGCTGTCCCAGATAAGAGTTTGAATACTTATGCAATGGAATCATTTATGTTTTTTTATGTATAATAAATTTGCAAAGATGTTAAAAACCTGTTGTTTGCTTTGTCATTATGGTGTTTGGAGTGTAGACTGTTGTGGAAAAAAAAGTAATTTAAAGCGGTTTAACATAAGGCTGCAACAACAAAATGTGAAAAAAATGGGGTTTGAATACTTCTGCAAGGCACTGTATTAACCAGGGTTATTATTGTTAAATAAAATGAAATCCATAAATAAATCACTAAAATGAAATAGAAAAAAAAATGACAACTAGTTCAACATTTCTCATTTTTCTTTAAATTGAAGTACTAATATGACTAAAACTAAAAAAAAAACAAAAACTTACATACTTTAATAAACTAATAAAGTGACAAAACACCAAACAAAATGACTAAACTTTAACTAAAATGAAATTAAAATCTAATTCAAAATAGTAACCAAAACTATAATTGAAACTAAAATAAACTCTTTTTATTTTATTTATTTATTTATTTGCAACAGTAACTGACACCCTTGTGTTTTATTGTTGCAAATATCACGTGTGTGAATAGCTGCTAGACTCACCGTCTGGCCGCCTGCTCTATAGTCTCTCCTAGCTGGACTTTCCCTCCAAACCCATTCCATTTGCCAGCTCCAAAGCCTCTTTTCTTCATGCCCAGTAGCACCCGGCCGGGCTGCACCACCAGCACCAGGGTCAGCAATTTATTGGTCAACATCACCCTATACATAAAATGCAGTGTCTGTAATGAATAGTGCTGTTACACTTCCTTTAAAATGATGCTCTTCTCCGTTATACATACAGTAAAATTGTTTGACTTTTATTTAACGTTACACTATCAGCGTTCAAAACATGATTAACTTCTGTTTACAGTCTATGCACATCAAGCGAACGGATAATCAATGATTAATATAAATCAATACAGTGTGGCTTGCATTTCAATAAAACTGTTCACATAACAGTTACTTCCGTCCATATAATTTGCTTACTTTATCCAAAGTAATAAGTCGAGACAAAAAATGTAATCATATATACAGTATAAAAATCAGATACGTCAGTATGCAGATATTCGAGTCTCAGTTTAATGAATCGGTCTTGTTCCCGCGTGTTGCTCGCAGTCAGATCATCACATTGAGGCTTCAGACTGACAACAGTGAATTTAGTCATAACAGTGATCGGCATCTTATTCAGATTGTTATTGATCCAAATGTAACACATGATTTACAGATCTGCGAAAATATATTAACTGAACCAAAGATGGTTGACTCCACCTACCTACGTTTTGTAAGCGAGTGTGCAACAGTGAAATGCTCTCGATGGGAAAAGCGATTCATTTCTGGGAATCGGTTCTTTCGAACAGAACTAAAACCTAACTAAACCTAAATTTCAGTCACATAAGTTGATTTTTGTTGCCAAACCGTAAATACATTTCAAGTACATTGTATCAGTAAAATTTCTGTTATACGACTACAAAAGGCTATTTTTCCTCATTTCGCCAGTCATGTAAATCATTGAAAAGATCCGACTCAAAAGAACGAGTCCCCGAAACGTAATTCGGAGTGTGCAACTGTCAAATATTCTCGACTGATAGTGAAAGTGATCATTAGAAAAATTCAAAGATAACCGTCTATTACGGTGAAATGATTACAAACTGATATAAATATAAATGCATGTAATCTAAACAATTAATAATATAGCCTACAGACAAATAAAACCCGATAATGCATAACCCAGTGATTTAAGGGTCTGCGCAAAGTGCACGCATCTTTGACATCATGAGGACACAATATTAGGCGCACATGTGTCTCCTTGTCTTCATGTACTTAAGTTCTAAATGTGATCTCTCTCTTGATCACTTGTTTGTAAATGATGTGGAAACGTATCCAAAGGTCGTGCATTCACCTGTCAGCGGTCTCTCTAAAGAAGACGCCTCTGCATATGAAGGGGAAGAGTGCTGCCGATCAGAGATGGCTGGTGCGGCAGCTCAATGATCCTTTCGTTAAAGCTGCTCACGCGCAGAATTACCGCTGTAGAAGTGCCTTTAAACTGATCGAGATAGATGACAAATACAGACTTCTCAAACCTGGCTTGAGTGTCATAGATTGCGGTGCTGCGCCTGGTGCATGGAGTCAAGTTGCAGTCCAGAGAGTCAACTCAACAGGAGAAAGTAAGTGAGCTGAATTATGAATCGCCAATGTAACATCACATCATATGAAATCTATGATACATACACTACAGCTAAAACGTTTGTTTGTTTTTAAAGAAAATAATAGTTTGTGTTCAGCGAAGATACCTTAAATGGATCCAGTGACAGTAAAAACACTTATACTTGTACAAATAAATAGAGATGTTCCGATACCCTTTTTCCCTTCCCGATACCGATTCCGATACCTAGGCTCAGGGTATCGGCCGATACCGAGTACTGATCCGATACCTGGGTATGTATCTGGGTTATACAGCTTTATGTACTACTAGCCCTGTATGAATTGATACAATTATCTTATTGTGTGCTTCATACATATATACACATGGTGAAGCACATCTGTCTATCTATCTCTCTATCTATAGATAGATAATCTGGCGAGTAAACAAAAAATATAATATATAATGTTTGGAAAATGGCACATCTTTTTAAATATCTAAAAGTACACTCTCAGTCAGTCAGTCAAGCATTATAATAAATATATTATGATAATCAAGTATTATTTAATGATAGAACTTTAGCAATTAGAATTAAAACTTGGTAACCATGTATTAATGCATATTAGTCATTTTAACTGAACTTAGGACTGGTGGTGGTGCTTTTTTGGTCATTCAGTGTTTCTGTAAAAATGGGGAAAAAACTATCAATAATACTGATAAGATAATAATCATACTATGAATTCTACTAAGAACAATATAAAAGGCACTAAGGATTAACGAGCTGCTGGATTCATGAATATTAATCACCTTGTCTGCATTGGCTCGAGCTGATTTGCTGAAATCAAAACGGGGACGATAATAGGTGAGCACTAGCCAATGAGATTGTCGCTTGCGCATTAGCTCCGCCTACTACCGGAGAACCCGGCAGTTAACCTGAAGAATTCCAAAGGAACTCCGTTATTTTGACAGGAAAATACAACAAAGAATATCGTTTACATACCACGCAGAATTGACGCGCTACATGTAAGACTCGCTCGCGCGCGCTCTCTCTCTCTCTCTCTCTCTCTCTCTCTCTCTCTCTCTGCGTGTGAAAAAGCGACGGCGAGTCGTGCGCTTCACACTAGAGCTTACGCTACCTCAAATACAGGTGCGCGGCGCATTCATTCAGATGAACTGAAAAATAGATCGCTTGACGGAGAGTGAAACTCTGAAGCGCTCAGTCAGAGTGTTCGGGGAGTGACAATATATCTGTGCTTAACTTATACATAGCCTCCAACTCACACACTGGCGAGTAAAATCTGATTATTTATTAGCCAGTGGCTAATATTAGACATCATTTAGTCGCCCAGGGAGAAGATTTAGTCGCATATGCGAGTGATTTACTGATTTAATGTGCTAGCACGTTTGTATTTCTTCTTCGCTGCTCTAAATAGTGGTTGCTTGTGGCAACACGGCAATGCTTCCTGTGTTTGCATTCTGAGCAGCGAAGAAGAATTGATTTCCGATTTGCAGCGTTAAGCAAAGCTAGCGCGCATAACTATAGGTCTTGTTTAATAAAATGGTATCGGATCGGTACATGGGTTCAAGTACTCGTCGATACCGATGCCAGAATTTTTTGTGGTATCGGAGGAATTTCCGATACTAGTATCGGAATCGGAACAACCCTACAAATAAATGCTATCCTTTTGGACTTTATATTCATCAAAGAATCCTGAAAATATTTCACGCTATGCGCAAAAATATAAAAAAGTTAACTGTTTTAACATTAATAATAATAATAAGAAATGTCTTGAGCAGCAAACAATCCTATTAGAATAATTTCTGAAGGATCATGACACTGAAGACTGGAGTAATGGTGCTGAAAATTCAGCTTTAACATCACAGGAATAAATTACACTTCAAAATATATTCCAATGGAAAACAATTATTTTAAATTGTAATAATATTTCACAATATTATTGCATTTACTCTATTTTTGATCAAATACATACAGCCTTTCTGAGCATAACATCTGTTCAAAACATAAAAAAGAAAAAGAAAATCTTACTGACCCCAAACTTTTGAATGGTATAGTTTAAACATGTTACCAGTCAAAACGTTTGCATACACCTACGTTTTCATTATTATTTAAAATGTCTGTATTATTTAAAATTTAGCATAATAGTAAAGTCATTACCATTATGAATTGCCACACATTAAACATGAGAATTTTTAAAAATAAATACTTTTTAAAAAAAAAATAAATTACATGCATGTTAAAAGTTTTTACTCAACTATCCAACCCAAGTAATTCATATATAAGTACAATTTATATATTTCTACAGAACTAATTTTAAACATGAGCATCCTCTTTTTAAGATTACTGGTTTTAGGTGTGGTTTATTTTTTCATAGCTGATTAGGATACACACTATTCCTTTGTTCATTCCAGGTGCGGATCTTCCTAAAGGAAGCGTAATAGGAATAGACATATTACGCATTTCCCCTTTGGATGGAGCTCAACTGCTGTCCAATCATGACATCACTGAGCCCACGACTCACATGGAGCTGGAGAGGCTCCTCCCTGAAGCTCGAGCAGATGTCATCCTCAGTGACATGGCCCCCAATGCCAGTGGGCTCAGGGAACTGGATCATGAAAGACTGGTCACCATGTGTCTATCAGTGCTGGACTTAGCTGACAAGGTTTTGCGCCCTGGGGGCTCTTTGATTTGTAAATACTGGGATGGAGCTTTGGCCCATAAGCTCCAGCAGAGGCTTTCCTCTATGTTTCAAGATGTAAGAACTGTAAAACCAAAAGCAAGCAGGAAGGAGTCAGCAGAGCTTTTCTTTCTGGCAAGGATGTTCAAAATGAGATAGGATGAAGTGTTTTCTATGCAAATGAATTTTTAATATATGAAAGAGAGAGAAATGTTTTTTGTTTTTTTTGTTTTGTTTTGTTCATATCACTTATTTTTAAATAATAATAATAAAACAATTTGCCTGCAACCAGATTCAGTGCATTAGAAACTAAACTCTGTACATATTCTGGATACAAATGTTATAGCGGAATAATTAGATGCAGGTGTTGAATATAACATTAAGTCAGATTTGCATATGATTTTCAGTTTATCAGGGTGGTCTTTAACCAGTGTTAAAGTTTCAGATAATTTCATGAAGACTGGCATGCATCTAAATTGCTTTTTAGTGAACAATTCCATATTTATAGTGTATTTTTTTGTTTCCTTCTGCTAATAATAAAATACTTACAAAAGCACAGAGAGGATAATAAAAAAGGAGAAATATTTACTCATATTATTTGATGGATTAGGTCAGTGGTTCACAAACGGTAGTTTGCAAGCAAGCTTTTTGAATAATTAAAAAATTATAAGCTAAATAAATAATTGAATAAAATAATTATAATTGACAAAAAAGCACCAACTCATAACAATGAATTAACAGATGTGTAAAAGAAATGTAAATGTAAGGTTGTATTAAGTGACAACTTGGATATCAACAAGTAAAATCCTGTAAAGTTATTCTAACTTTAAATTCGTGAGATAATTGCAGCAATCATTTTTTTACAGTGTGTCACAAAATCTCTTGTTTGTCACTCAATCTCATTTCAGTGACAGTCATGCACTGTGTACAATCCAACTTCTTACCTAACAAACAGGTGGCTCATTTAGGTTTTACTAGCTAATGATTATTAGCTAAAAGTAGCAATGTAATTCTAATGAAACGAACATGAAAGAACAAAACAGCAGTCTGGCAAAATTACAAATCAGCAAAAGTTTTGTCAAGATTTATGTTTATACACAACGTGAAGGCAATTGCTTTGAGGAAGCTGGTTTTTCCTCAGAATTTGCAAAGTGTTTCTATTATAAATAGTCACATTTATGCGTATAATATATACATTTATAATGTATGTTATGTTCGGTCTAATTATTTAGGTCCATTAGTAGTTGATAATAAGGACAAAATGGCATTCTGGCAAAATTATGAACTGGAGTTCATAGTTTAACTTACAGAAATTAGGAGTGTCTAAAATTAAAATAATTAAACTGTTGAATTCTAGAAGTTTGGGGGTGAATTGAATTAAAGATGCCCAGAAATGAAAATTCTGATGTCTCGTGACTCATGTCGTTCCAAACTTGTATAACTTTCTTTCTTCTGTGGAACACAAAAGAAGATATTTAGAAGAATGTTGGTACTTTCGTTCAAATTGACTTAGACTGTATGCACAAACAATACAATGGAAGTCAATGGGAACCGAAACTGTTTGGTTACATTTACATTTAGCCATTGAGCAGATGCTTTTACCCAAAGCGACTTACAAATGAGGACAACAGAAGCAATCAAAACCAACAAAAGAGCAACAATATGCAAGTGCTATGACAAGTCTCGGTTAGCCTGATGCAGTACACGTAGCAAGGTTTTTTGGTTTGTTTTTTTTAAAAAAAACAAGTAGATAGAATAGAAAAAAGAAAGCTAGTGCTAGTTGTTTTTTTTGTTTTGTTTTTTTTTGTTTTTTTATTAAAGAAAACAATAGATAGAAAAAAGAAAGCAAGTGTTGGTTTATTTTTTTTTAAAGAAAACAATAGATTAGAAAAAAAAAGAAAGCAAGTGTTAGTTTATTTTTTTAAAGAAAACAAGTAGATAGAATAGAAAAAAGAAAGCTAGTGCTATATATTTTTTTTTTAAATAAAAAAAAGAAGACAAATAGATTAAAATATAATTAGAATAGAGAGTACTAGAGTTAGAGGGTCAACTAAAGATGTGTTTTTAGCCGTTTCCTGAAGATGGCTAAGGACTCAGCTGCTCAGATTGATTTGGGCAGGTCATTCCACCAGGAGGGGACAGTTAATGAAAAAGTCAGTGAAAATGATTTTGTGCCTCTTTGGGATGGCACAATAATGCGTCGTTCACTTGCAGAACGCAAGCTTCTAGAGGGCACATAACTCTGAAGTAGTGCATTTAGGTAAAGGGGTGCAGAGCTAGTGGTGGTTTTGTAGGCAAATATTAATGCCTTGAATTTTATGCAAGCAGCTATTGGTAGCCAGTGCAAATTGTTGAACAAAGGTGTGACATGCGTTCTTTTCGGTTCATTAAAGATTAGTCTTGCAGCAGAATTTTGGATCAATTGTAGAGGTTTGATAGAACTGGCTGGAAGACCTGCCAAGAGAGCATTGCAATAGTCCAGTCTGGACAGAACAAGAGCTTGAACAAGGAGTTGTGTTGCATGTTCCGAAAGAAAGGGCCTGATCTTCCTAATGTTGTATAAAACAAATCTACAGGACTGGGCAGTTTTAGCAAAGTGGTCTGAGAAATTCAGCTTATCATCAATCACAACTCCAAGGTTTCTGGCTGTTTTTGAAGGAGTTATGGTTGATGTGCCTAACTGGATGGTGAAATTGTGATGAAGTGATGGGTTTGTTGAAACCACAAGCAGTTCTGTCTTAGCCAGGTTGAGTTGAAGGTGATGGTCCTTCATCCAGCAAGAAATGTCTGTTAGACATGCTGAGATGCGAGCAGCTATCATCGGATTATCAGGATGGGATGAGAGGTAGAGTTGATTGTCATCAGCATAGCAATGATATGAAAAGCTATATTTCTGAATGATAGAACCTACTGATGCTATGTAGACATACCAACATACTTCAAAATATCTTCTTTTGTGTTCAACAGAAAAAAAAAGTTTGGAACGACATGAGGGAAAAAGAATTTTCATTTTTCAGTGGACTATCCCGTTAAGAAATAAGCTGATTTTAAAGCTCGATTTGTCTTATTTTAAAATATTTTCATTAAGGCTGCGTAATGGTCCTCGAACCTCTGGTTCATTATCCTAATGAGATTGGGATCTAAGGTAGCCTGCAATTTTGTTTTTACTCTTAAAGCTTTCCACCACCTAAAAAAGTGCAAGAAACACTGGACTGGATGATATTCAGCTTGCCAGAAGATGGTGCTCTTGAGATGCCAGCGTGAAAGCAGCAGACTAATTTGTACTCTCTCACACCCTGGGAGTGTGAAGAGACGGCGTGGACCGGCTGTTACTGGGAACACTATTTTTCCCTACTGTTTGAGAGTCGAGTGCTCAAGAGTTAAAATCCAGCATTGTCATTTGCATTTTAGCAAACTCTTGAAGTGTGGCTTATTTGACAACACTTTAATTTTGTATTTCCCAAACCGGAAAGCTAAATTGTTTGCGCAATACCGAGAATCAGTTTTTCCAGCCGTGTAGAAATATGCAATCATTCTCTCATTATAAGCCGAGGAGCTGCAGAGAGGATGGATAAGTGTCTTATAGACAGTATGACTAATGAGAATCCTTTGTCCCTGTAGCAATGCAGTCTCACAGATATTAGCCTGACACATTATTATCTCAGACACTCGCTTTCTACAGTCCAGCTGTGAATGACATCCAGCTTGTGCTGCATGGAGAGTTTAGACCAAACCTTTGGTAATATGCAGAATAGAAACATTAGAGATAATAAAATGGGGTTTAATGAATCATAGAGGTTAGATCAGAGTATATTCATCACCAAAGCCTCATGGAGTTTCATGGTACGCTAGTTTGCCGATAATGCTAACTCCTCGAACTTTAAGTAGCTCAAACTGTATGCTGTAGGTTTGATTGGAAAGCACTAGAAAAAGAATGTCAGGTTCGACTGTCAAGTGCTCTAATCTCAAGCTCAGGGAATCTTCAGACTCAAACAAACCTAAATGAATTCTGCCAGCAGCTCTGGTGCTTTCATATTCAGCTGAGCTGCAGCGTGTTCCATACAGTATGGAAATTCTTGCAACCTCACTCTTTAATCTGAGCGCCTGTGTCAGCAACATGTTTAATGTGCGTGCCGCTTCGGTCAGTTTGAATTCTGTGGTTTTTGATCATCGCTCTGACGTATGAAACGTGTACGCTTGAGGGACAATCCACTCCTGCGTCAGTGACATGTCAAAAGAGCCTGGAGAATTCATTATGGAAGATTAAGGAATTTATTTGAGAGCTTAGTTTTATACGCCTATTAACGGTTGTACAAGTGGAGACTAGTGTCTGCACGGGTTCAGCCACACTGAGTGATATGGAAATACAAGTGATCATGCTAAATTTATAATAGCTTTTTTGGCCCCTGAAGTTATCGTCTTGATTTTTAGAAGTTCTTTTTCTCTTTTATTCTTTCTTTAAGGTTCATTGCTGTTAACTCATGTCCTTCTGGTTTCCTGGAAAGTCTCAAATTCTTTTAAAGGTCAGAGTTTAGGCACTCCAGTCCAGTGCACTGTAATAATGTGCTGTCTAACGTTTTGACAGACTTGAATCTAGAGCAGGATAGCAAAAAAAAAAAAACAACTTTTGGCAAAACTTTTTATTTGAGTTTCTAAGGTCATGCACCACTAAGAATTTATTGAACATTCCTTCTACTTTTGTGGATTTCAATTTGTATTTGTATTTAGGTAGTATTTCGTAATTCAAATTAAAGTTCTAAATAAATCAAATTCAAAGGAATTCATGTAAATTGTGTTGAATATATGAATTGGCCATAAACATGTTATTAAATGCACAGTATAAATGGTACTTCCAGGAACAGAAATTTCCATTTATGTTTCATTATATTTAATTAATGATTTTCATTTTATGGAGCATGGTAGAAGAGCACTTCATTTCCCAGAATAAATCATCTCAGCAATTCCCATTTAAGCCTCAGGAGTTAAACACTTAAATTGAAAACCTGAGGTCTGAATTGAAGGGTAGGCTTCATAATACACTGAAGAGCATAAAGGAACCTGAAATTATACAAATTCTTTGCCTGAACAAATGCTTAACTGTGTTCACAGTGCTGTTACTCTCTGTAGGAAAGTGGGTTAAAATGATTAATATACACAAATGTTTAAAAGTTTGGGTTCAATAAGATATGTTTTTGAAAGAAATCTCATATGCTCACCAAAGCTGATTCACCTGTAATATTGTCAAATATGATTACAATGTACAATAATCTTGATCCTTCAGAAATTATTCTAATATGCTGATTTGTGCTTAGTTAAGAAACATTTCTTAACCGTTCTTCAACCGTTTAATACTTTTTTTTTTTTTTTTCAGGATCCTGAAATGAATTGAAAGGTCAAAAGCTTTTTAAATTTTATTTTTGTTTATTTATTTTTTGTAACATGGAAATGTCAAGTGTGGATAATTTAGCTTATTAATTTTTGCGCATTTACATTCCAGAGCTGATATTTAGGATTGCTTACCAGTACAAAAAATTAGAACATTAATTAAAAAATTAATGGACACTTGATAGAATGCTTACAGCAGTTTTTCCTCAACCAATTTTACATAATTCTCTGAAATAAGATGAATTTCCAATACTCTCAAAACAGTCATCTGTTTGAAGTCTATGCGATGTAATTTCTAAACCTTATAACATAATTTGCATGCATTTATGAACTTAGAAAAACATGTTATTGTTTTTCCAGCAAATTTGAGAGTGACCCAATAAAACACAGCTTGTCTCTCATGTTGGAATGATTGTAATAAACTTATGCAGAGTTAAAGGCTGTTTTCCCTCCACTAATTCTCTTCTTTAGTGTTTGGATCACATTTGTTACTACTCCCATGGCTATAGAAGCTAAAATATATTTGTATTTAATCAAGCAATTCCCTGGCAGTTGCTGTGCTGTTTCACACAGGTGAGAATCACACACTTCAATATTAAATGAACCTGTTCCAAGAGCGTTCCAGGGGGATGGTGCACTGTCAGTTAATTTACTTTTGTTAGGACAGCTGGTGGCTTGTATGTAAATGTCAGTCAACTGAGGAAGAGAAATTATACGCAGAGACCATGTATACTTCCTAAAATTTAATTATGAGTGTATGATATCAGCTTTTTAATCTTATGGCTTCTGGCAAAGGATGCGAGGAAACCCAGCGGAAATAAAGTTAACTTGCTGAAAACTTGATTTGATTGGTGATATACAAATAAAGATACGCTTTAAAAACATTTGATGGAGTGCCGGCTTAGATATTTTCAGTAGCTGTGCAATGCTCTATATGGAGTTTAAAGCTGCAGAGGCTGACAACGAGCCCCTCCGATATGAACAGATACTTGCACCTTCCAGTGCTGAATGAACACAAATCTGTTTTCTGTGGGTCTGGAGGAAAGAGATTAGAATGTTTTCTCAGAGAGTTTTCTTCTCACAGGTCTGTCACGAAGGCCTGTTGAATGGGAAAATGAATCAAACAGAGATTATTTTGACAGGATTTGGAATGATTGAATGACAAGTTTCAAATGGCTGAGGAAGCTTTTCGGGAAACACATTTAAGCAATATCTCACGGGCAAGAGCACCGTTATGCTCAATATCAGCACGGGTTGACTGCAGGTAGCTACAGCTGTGATGATATTAAGTACAACAGCATGATATTGCTTTTATACAGCAGTATACAGCATATACTAGAGTTCAGAAGTTTGGTGCCAGTAGGATTTTTTAAAAGTACTTTGCTTAACAAGGCTGCATTAAATTAATCAAATGTGACAGCAAATACCAAAGATGTCAATTTCAAATAAATGCTGTTCTTTTGAATGTTTCTTTTGAAAAATCCAGAAAAAAAAAATGTATGATGGTTTGCGCAATAATATTAAGCAGGACAGCTGTTTCAAAAACAAAAAAATGTTTTTCTTTAGCAGCACATCAGAATATTAGAATGATTTCTGGAGAATCATGTGACACTGAAGACTAATGAAGAGTAATAACGCTGAAAATTCAGCTTTATCATCACAGGAATAAATTAATAGAAAACAGTTCAATTCTAATAATATTTTCGTACTTGGTTACTTTCGTAACCTCGGTTCCCTGAGATATGGGAACGAGTACTGCGTCGTAAGACGCTGTATGGGAAAAACTCTTTTTTCCTCTTCCACTGAAGCCTTTTCAATCACGCAGTGAAACTGCACGTCCATTGGTTCGTGCAGTGCTATAAAATCGAACCAATGGCTCGGCGGCGGCGATGAGCAAGCCTATGGCTATGCAGCCCGCCAGAATGGGCGGGGCCTCTGGCTATATAAGCGGCCGCTTCTCAGATTTCTTTGAATGAAGCGACTGAGGCGTGCAGCTCATAGCACGGCCAGGAATGCAGTACTTGTTCCCATATCTCAGGGAACCGAGGTTACGAAAGTAACCGAGTACATTCCCTGTCGATATTTCACTCATACTGCGTTGTAAGATGCTGTATGGGAACCAGTACAATCACGCCGTGCTATGATGGGGAACGACTCAAAACCATGACTCACGTGGGAAAAACCCAAGTGAGTCAATAAAGTATACCAAGCACAGGCTGAGCCCTCAGGGTCATCCGTGGCCTGGGTGTCATCCCATATAGTTGATACTTGGTGTCCAGATAATGTGGACAGCCCAAGTGAAGGAGGGACTTGAACAATGTTGGTTAAGTGAACCCATAAGACTGTTTAGCTAGCCTGAGGCAGCAAACTAAGCAGAAAGGACTCTGGCCTGTAAGGCAGGGACGTCCAGGTTGTAAAACCTTAAGAATGTGGACGGCGAGGACCAGCCGGCCGCCTCACAAATTTCTGAAATGGACACCCCGCTGGACCACGCCCAGGAGGAGGCAATGCCTCTGGTGGAATGGGCTCTGGACTCCAATGGGGCACTGCAAACTCCAAGGAGTGAGGGCAGTAATAGCATCCACTAACCACCTGGAGGCCCTTGCTTCGTAACAGGGTGACCCTAGCGCGGTTACCGAAGCTGACAAAAAGCTGTTCTGATCTCCTGTATGAGGCAGAACGCTTAACAGAGGCCCTCAGGCCCTGACGGGGCAGAGCAGGACAACCCTGGTCATCCGTCGAGGGCGGAGCACATGACCTGGGCCTGAACGGAGGGGAGAGAGCACCCATAGTGGGCCATAACCCAGCCTTGGTTTCAGGACGACCTTGGAGTCGTTAGGCCCAAATTCCAGGCAAGCAGGGTTGATGGAAAGGGCCTCTAGGTCTCCTACTCGCTTAACCGACGCCAGCGCTAGCAGCAGGGCGGTTTTAAACGAGAGTGATCTAAGGCTCGCAGATTGCAATAGTTCAAACGGGGGGCCCTTCAAGGCCCTTAGTACGGTTGGTAAGTCCCAAGGTGGAACTGTACGAGGACACGGGGGGTTAATTCTCCTGGTGCCTCGTATAAACTGGACCACCGCACTATTCCAGCCCACCGATCAGCCAGCAATAGGGGCATGAAAAGTCGCTATGGCTGCTGCGTAAACTTTGATGGTGGATGAGGAACGCTGTTTATCCAGCATCTCCTGCAGGAACGAAAGAACCACTGATACCTCAGAGGTAACCGGATCTAAGTTGCGGTCTTCGCATCAAGCCGAGAAAATAGACCATTTCAGAGCATAGAGGTGTCTGTTTGATGGGGCTCTAGCTTCTGCCATAGTGTTTAAGACACGCTCCGGGAGGCGGAAAGGCTCCCGTTGAGCGGCCACACATGCAGGGCCCATAACTCGGGCCGTGGATGCCACAGCGTGCCGTTCGCTTGAGAGAGGAGGTCCCGTCTCAAGGGAATGGGCCACGGGGCCGCTTCGAGCAGCTGGAATAACTCCGACACCCACGGTTGGTTCCTCCAGAGGGGGGCTATTAGAAGAAGCCTGTGCTGACTCGCCTGAGTACCTGCGGTAGCAGAGCGATTGGAGGGAACGCATAGAGCGGAAGACTGGGCCACTCTTGGGCCAGAGCATCCGTGCTCTTTGTGAAATAAATTGGGCAATGAGAGTTGTCTTCGGAGGCAAAGAGGTCTACTTGAGCTCTGCCAAAGACTTCCCAGATTCTCTGAACCGCGAGCGGGTGGAGCGTCCACTCTTCTGAGGAGACGTTGTTCCTTGACAACATGTCTGCTCCTTGGTTCATTTTGCCCGGCACATGCGTCGCCTTCAGTGAGCGCAGATTGGTCTGAGCCCAAACAAGAAGGCCCTTCGCCAGCGTGCAGAGGCGCTTCGAGACGAGGCCGCCCTGGTGATTTATGTATGACACCACGGACCTGCTGTCTGAGCGTATTAGCACATGGTGTCCCCTTATGTCCGGTAGGAAGAAATGACAGGCACGGCACACTGCTAGCATTTCTAGGCAGTTGATGTGCAGACCCGACTCCTCTTCGGACCAAAGACCGAAGGTCGGTTTGCCCTCGCACAGTGCTCCCCAACCCTTGTTGGAGGCATCTGTCGTGACAACCTTCCTTCTGTGCGCCGTGTCCAAGATCACACCTCGCTTCAGCCAGAGGGGGTCCCTCCAACGGGTCAGGGCTGATACACAGGCCCGAGTCACCGTTATACGATGGCGTCCGTGACGCCAAGCCGCAAATGGAACCCTCTGCTTCAGCCAGAACTGGATGGGCCGCATATGAAGCAGGCCCAACTGAAGTACTGGCGAAGCTGCTGCCATAAGGCCCAGCATTTTCTGGAAAGCCTTGAGCGAGTGGGTGGCCCCCTCCTTGAAGGAGGCCGCACGGCGCTGAATCGTCATGGCTCGTTCCGCTGAGACAGTTGCTGTCATCTGCACCGAGTCGATAACTGTCCCCAGGAACGAAACTCGTTGGCTGGGAGACAGTACGCTCTTGGCAAAGTTGACCCTGAGCCCCAGGCGATCTAAGTGGCTGAGGAGAAGGGTCCTGTGCGACGTTGAAACTGCCTCTGACTGGGCCAGAATGAGCCAGTCGTCGAGGTAGTTGAGGATGCGGATTCCCATCTGTCGCAGAGGGGAGAGAGCCGCGTCCATGCAACACGTAAAAGTGCGGGGAGCCAGGGACAACCCAAACGGGAGGACCTTGTATTGGTATGCCACCCCCTCGAATGCGAATCTCAAGAATCGTCTGTGATGGGGGGCTACCTGGATGTGAAAGTATGCGTCCTTCAGATCCAGTGACATGAACCAGTCCCCTGGGCATATTTGCGAGAGGATCTGCTTCAATGTGATCATCCTGAACGACCTTTTTACCAGGGCGCGATTCAGGAGTCTGAGATCTAGTATAGGTCGCAGGCCACCGTCTTTTTTGGGGACGAGGAAGTAGCGGCTGTAGAAGCCTGACTCGCTCTGAGCTGGAGGAACAACTTCTATGGCTCCTTTTACCAGCAGATTCATCACCTCCGTGCGCAGGACTTGAGCGTCCTTGCTGCGCACTGTGGTGGCGACCACACCGCGGAAGCGTGGTGGTCTCCGAGCGAATTGGAGTGAATATCCTCGTCTTATCGTGGCCATTATCCACTCTGACACACCGGGGATGGCCTGCCAGGCCTCGGCCCGTGTGGCAAGAGGTAGAATAGGCTCTAAAGACTGGCTGCATAAGGGCAGGACACTTATGGTAGGCAGAAGAGGATAATTGCTCTTTTTTTGAAAATGTATGTGTTTTATTTTGTCCGCTATCACAGCGGTCGGACGCTCGGGCGCTAGAGCGGGCCCGTGGGGAACCGATAACACATTTCCCTCTGCACCCAGTGCTGAGCGGGGTGACAAGAGGCACATTAGAGGCTGCTTGCGGGGCGGTCCGGCGATAGCGAGACTCGGGCCCCTCCTCTTTCTGCCTGGCTGATCAGGAGGACTTCTGAGGCGCCGGATCCAAGGCGATCTTAGGCCGGGGTCCCTGGCGCTTCGGGTAGCGTCTTGCCGAGCGGGAACGCCCTCTATCCTGCCGACCTTTAGGAGGTAGGGGCTCTGGAGTGGCTGGCTTTGGCTTGGCGGGCTGCTGAGTCGGCGCAGGCTTGGGGCGACTAGAAGCAGCAGAACTGGCGCGTTTTGGGAGGAAGTGTCGCATCGCTTGAGACGACTTCTGAGCCTCCGTAAACCGTTCCGCGAAGCCCTCCACAGCTGGCCCGAACAGGCTGTTCGACGAGACCGGAGCGTCGAGGAAGGGAACTTTATCCGCCTCTTTCATCTCCGTCAACGTGAGCCAAAGGTGGCGTTCCAACACTACCAGGCTGGACATCGACCGCCCGATGGTCTGGGCGGTGGCTTTGGTGGCGCGCAGGGCCAGGTCCGTCGCGCTCCTCAGGTCCCTGAGTGAAGCTGCATCGAGACCGGCCTCCTCGCTGGCGAGCATCTTGGCCTGAAAGACCTGGAGCACAGCCATAGAGTGCAGCGCCGAAGCCGCTTGTCCAGCCGCCGAGTAGGCGCGTCCAGCGAGTGCAGACGTGGCTCTGCACGGCTTGGACGGATGGCTCGCCCTCGCCTTCCATCCGATAGCCGTGGGCGGGCAGAGATGCGCGGCCACGGACTCATCCAGAGGGGGCAGGTGCTCATATCCCTTCTCTTCAGCGCCGTCAATGGAGGTGAGGGCGGAGGAAGCAGAAGGACGGATGCGAGACGAGTAGGGGGCGCGCCACGATTTAGTGAGCTCGTCGTGGACTTCGGGAAAGAAGGGGGACGAGCGTTGGCGGGGGGCCAGCTGGCGCCCCGGGAGAAACCACTCATCCAGCCTGCTACGAGATGGCTCCTCAGGCGGAGACCACTCGAGCCCGAGCTCATTGACAGCCTTTGTCATCACACGGACGAGCTCCTCGTCCGTTCTGGGTCTGGCGCTGCGTGAAGAGGACGGCGGCAAGAGGGCGGGGTCAGTAACCGAGCCCGATAACTCCTCCGCGTCCGAAGCCGCCAGGGAAAGGCTGTCATCCATGTCGTCGTCACTTGCACCAAACGAGATCATGTCGCTCGCAGCTGCAGAGGGACGCTGATCAGGTTGGGTGAAGAGGACCGGCGAATCCTCTCTCTGCGGTGACGGCGAGGCACGCGGGCACTGAGCCGACGTGAGCTCGCTCGTCTCCGGCCGCTCAAAACCTCTGCCCCGCTGTCTTTTCCTCGCAGGTCCCTGGGAGGACAAAGACGGGAGAGCGCGAGGGGCGGAGTCGCTTTCTGAAAAGAAAGCTATCCGCGAGCGCAGAGAGGCAAGGCTGAAACTCTCGCAGTGAGAGCAATCAGCCCCGCTGAGCGCAGCGTCAGCGTGGGATTTCCCCAAGCATGACACGCACTCAGCGTGACCGTCATCAGCGTGCAGGGGAGACCCGCACGTCTTACAATGACGGCGCGGCATTTGAAACAACGCCGCGAGAATTTGCTCTTTTGTGAGGCTCTTTTAGATCGTCGCCGGATGGCGGCAGGGGATAGACCGGGAGCTGCGAGCTGCAAGAGGTCCAATCCGGCTGCTGAGGCGTTTCAACGGCGAATCTCGGCGTCAGCGAAGAGTCAGCGAGGAAGAATCTTCGTCGCTGAAGAGAAGAAATCTGAGATGCGGCGGCGAACCGGCCGCTTATATAGCCAGAGACCCTGCCCATTCTGGCGGGCTTTGGCAGGCTGCATAGCCATAGGCTTGCTCATCGCTGCCGCCGAGCCATTGGTTCGATTTTATAGCACTGCATGAACCAATGGACGTGCAGTTTCACTGCGTGATTGAAAAGGCTTCAGTGGAAGAGGAAAAAAGAGTTTTTCCCATACAGCGTCTTACGACGCAGTACGAGTGAGAATATCGACAGGGAAACAATTTTACAGTACTTTTGATTAAATAAATGCAGCCTTGTTGAGCATAACAGACTTCTTTCAAGAACTTTTAAAAAATATTTTGGATCCTAAAACCCGATCCCAAACTTTTGATCAGTAGCATAACAAGTAGCAATTACAGTAAATAGGGATATCATTTTTTTTCTATTTATATTTATCTGTTTTGGAGTTATATGCTCTCTTAGAAATTATACTAATAGTGCATAAGTGCTAATAACGGTTAATCCTTGTTAAAATCCTCTATTTGCAGCAAATGTTAAAGTACATTTTGACACATGAAAGGTAACTGTGAGCTTGTTGTTTAGTGTTTGATTTGACGCTTGAAGTCTCAAGGAAATTAATTAAGATTTTTGACTGCATTTATCTATTATCCCAGCAGGCATTCACTGAACTACAGACAGTCATATTAGACTTCGGTAACACTTTAGTATATGGACCAATTCTCACTAGTTGCTTGTTAGCATGGCTATTATTAACATATTGGCTGTTTATTAGAACTTATAAAGCACATATTCTGCATGACCATATTCTACATCCCTAAAATTAACCAAAATCTAAACTTAACAACTACCTTACAATTAATAAGAAGAAAATTAGGAGTATATTGTGGCAAAAGTTTTAATTAATGGTTTGTTAATAGCGAGAATTGGACCTTAGAATGAAGTGTGACCTAGACTTCCGACTCATCAAGTATGATTTTAAGAGATTTTAAGGTGCCACTGTGTACACCACTTTTGTCTTAATGTTCAAAGATGGTGCCGTGCAAAGCGAGATATTTGTATTTCGTCCATTTCTGTTGTGAACTATAGTGCTAAGTGCTTTCTTTGCAGGGGTTACACTCTGCCACTCAGTCACTCTAACCTTTGCTTTGATCCTCCTCTCTCTGTAGATCCGTTTTCAAACTTAAATTGATGTTTTGGATATATGAAGCAGTTCACTGTGACTCAGTCACTTACTTACTAAAAATAATAGACAAAGACTTTCACTCTTCGATCAACAGGTGCTTCGGCTGACTTCATCAGCAGTGTTTACTAAAATCAGACAAGCTTTCTGTGTATTACTCACTGTTTTCCAGTGACACTTTCTACAGGTTAAATCATTACGCTTGTAGGTGGTGACAAGTGACTGTCTTTATGAGTTAGTCATTGGATTATTTATTCAAAAGCACTAGTTCATTCAGGTATGAAACAAGTGACTTTATGAGTGAGTCATTGAATCATTCACTCAGCAGTGTTTTTTTTAAAATAAAAATCACTTCTAGAGAAAAATCTTAAAAATTCATAATCTACTGTTTCCTGTACAATTTGTTTTCTTTATTCCATAATGCTCTGCTACATAATATAATATAATATAATATAATATAATATAATATAATATAATAAATTATCAGTTAATGTTGCCCTCTAAGCAACAGATAAAATCTAAACAAACTGTAGTTGTTCACTTTATATGTTGTTTAGACGGTCTCTTCCTGTCTAAGTGTGCAGCAATAAGTCTGGCTATGCGACACTAGTAATGAGTGGCTTTCCAACTCAGAGCTATAAGGCCTTCTCCTGCCATGAAAGAATGGGAAGTGGAGCATGAGCCTAAATATTCATTGCTTCACAGACATTAGGTTGCTGGAGTTGTGTTTAAATAGGTTTCTGCCCGTGAAGAGCTTCTAAATTGCGAAGAGGTTTTTCTGATGAAGCTCCTGGCTACCAAGATTGCAAATGTGCAGCAGGCATTAATGCTTATTCCTACAGCTGCTCATGTCCAAAATAATGAAGTGTGTGTCTGGATCTAATCTCCTTCAGAATGTATGCGAGACCAAAGACTTTGTGACCTCTATCACAATTCAGAGGCTTTACTGTATATGAACGTGCAAAAAACCTTAAATTAATTTCATGTGATACAATCCAATGGTCTTATGTCAGAAACAGCTACGGCTTCTAACATTCGGACAGATCAAAAATCCTCTAAAGAAGGAAGAGAAAATAAAAGATATAAATACAACATATTCACTTGAAAAAACATCAATAATTTCTAACCTTAACCATAACCTGTCCCTAAAATCTTTGGGAAAGGATTGGTTGGTATATCTCAGACAAAAAATAAATGATTGTTTCACAGGAATGTTGTTCCAAGACCAACAAGCATGTTGATCCAGTAACATGTCCTACTTGGGTAAATCACATTAACCCTGATAGCACAAAAGGACCAGGGGTTAGCTGGTTTGCATGATCTGGTTAGTCCCTGCGGGTGGGATGCTGTAAATACATCATAAGAATGGATAGCTAAGGTATTAGACCTCCTTGAATTAAACACCATGAAATACAAAGCTTAATTATAATTCATCATTGCACTTACCATGTCATACCAACTAGTGCTGTCAATCGATTAAAAAAAAATTAACTAATTGCACACTTTTTCTGAAATTAATCTCACTTAACAACAGTTTTTAAATATACTTATTGCAATAATTTCACACTCAAACTTCAAATTAATGTACAAACAATATAAACAATATATATTTGAAAATGTTTTAGTGGCACCTTTTTATGACTGAAGGCGAGTATCACTGATACCAATACTGATGTCTCTATGAAATAGATTTTTTCCCCCTAATATTTAACCATTGATTCAACATTACAACATAAATGAGAGCTATCCATTTTAGCATTTATTAGACTTTAAAAAATAACAATTTTTAATTTAACTTAAAACAATCGTCGTATAAACCATTACAATAAACGTCATATTTACCTATGCCTTTCAGCATGTAGGAAATATACAGAAATTGAATAAAGTTATCCAACACTAAATTCTAAATTAATTATAGATTAATCCTTAAAGCTACAAAAGTTATTGATTTCCTCTTTTTTCTGTTGTTCTTTGATTAATAGGCACCACACCAGCTGTTTATTAGGTTATTTTGGCTGCTATTACTTTAAGAGCTGCTGCTGCTGAACATGACACGGATCTGACACGCATCGTATTTTCTCACAACCTTTTATATATTATTGCGCTTTAATATGAAATGATATACAGCGCACCAGCAAATTTGTGCATGTAATTGAAGAGCATGTGTTACAAGCACAGTATAATGGCTGACAGGACAGAAAATTCGTTTTTGACATATGGCCAGATAACATCTCATCTGACCACAGTTCGCTGACGTTCTACTAAATCTCTCTCGTCACCTGTACCGTTTGCGTGCTCGTTAGATTCACGCCTGGCGCTGAGGTGAAGTTGGTGTGTGTGTGTCTGAAAAGTCTCATGTTTGATGTGGTTGTAAAGACTTTCTGCATCTAAATAAACACAATTGACCTTTCGCGAAGAGCTTGATTGACAGGCGATCTGATCAATCAAAATGCCGAATCCACCATCTTGTTTGACACCTATGGCCGGAAACTAACAATAAATAAAAAAATTTACCTATTAGATTGTGTTTTATTAATGTCTAAACACCCCAACCCTAAACAATAATGCAAAAACAGTAATTATTGTTGTACAGTGTGACAAAAATTACGCTATATTGATATGCGCATGCCCAGTAGCCACAGCTGTATCCCTTCTAGCCTTAACCACAAATCAGACAGGAGAATAGATTAACTTCGGTGGACTTAAACTTGAAAAATGGTGTGGTCCGCGGTTGAAATAAAATATGTTCTGATGTTCATTAATGTTTATTTCATGCTTTAAGTACATGTGAAAAGACGATCGGTTCACGTGTTTGAACTGAGGCAACACAGTGATCTGACACGACATATTAAAGAGCCACAAAATGGTACACTGTAAAAAATAAGTGCAATTTTAACTGTAAAATTTTGTAAAAACGCTATGGAAAAAAACTGTTAATAGGTTAACAGTAAGTTCCCGTACTATATACAAGGAAGAACTGTAAAAGAGCTAACCAGACATTTCATGTAATTTTACAATAAAATGCTGTTAATTGTACAGTTTTTAGAAGTAAAAAAGAACAAATCAATGTATAATTTACAGTCAAAAACTGTAAACTGATATTCCCAGGATTCCCTGCATGACACTCCACATTTTTAAGTATTTTGTTTAAATAATCATGTTTTTAATTGTTTTTGTTATCAGTTATGTACATTTGGGCTTTATGTTACATCGTCTGTTGTTTAATGAATGTTTATTGCATTATTTAAGTGTCGTGTTACCATGATGGTGTTTTGTGTTTGCATGAATGACTCTGTGCACCTTCTATATATTAGTATATACTTCTGCTTGTGGCGAAGCTACTTGTGATGAGCTTTGATTCTTCATGTGGCTTTCTCTTTTACCCAGCGCGATCTCATGGCAATTCGTACATATTTTACGAGGTGGCTAATTTGTACGAATTCGTATGACCTCAATTCATATGATTTTTGCTAAATCGTACATATTTTACAAATGACCGACACCTAACCCCGCCCCTAAACCTACCCGTCGTTTAAATCGTACAAAATCGTACGAGTGAGGTCATATGAATTCGTACGAATTAGCCACCTCGTAAAATATGTACGAATTGGTCATGAGATAGTGTTGCTTTTACCACCTGCATTATTATTGTCAGTATGTTAAAGGTACAAAACAGATTTTAATAGCAGTGTGCATTGTTGAATTTACTGGTTTACATTCAAATTTTCTTGTTTGTAAATTACAATTTTATACTGTAAAATGAAAAAAAATTGCCCGTAAATGTGTTTACAGTTATTCTGTATTTTTTACAAAATTATCTGGCAACCACAGCTGCCAAAATTATTTTGTAAAAACTACAGTTTTTTTACAGTGTATTTATTGTTTGAATTTCTTTAAAAATGACAACATTTCAAAGCTGAGTGTCCTGAGACCTTGTTTCATACCAGAAGCAACCTGCACTGTCTTGTCTGTCGGCGCATTGTCAGTTTACTCTTTACTCTGCGATGCATTTTTTACTGCGTGAGAACATGATGTGTGGTGTGAGAGCGGCATTGTTTGTCGGTGGTAGCAACAGTAACTAAGGAGGGCAGGTCTTTGCGAATTATCAATTCTTGTCAAGAAAAAAGAGACAGAAGCAGCAGTTGTGAGTGGGGGTGGCCGACCCTAGCTCCGCCCCTGCGTTAAATGTGTTCAATATTTTTAACGCTGTTAAACTGCAAAAATTAATTGTATGCATTAATATGCTAATTTTGATAGCACTAATATCAACACAATAAATGTTTCTCATTCTAGGCCAGTTGTTGCATCAGCCAAATGACATAATTACCATTGAATGTTAGACAAGCTTCAGTTTCAAATGCTTGGTAGATGCTCCCTTTGTTGGTTGTTTGACAGCTCACAAAATTTGGGATCCTCCACAGTGGACCAATTACTCCTATCCTTTAATTGTGCGAGGACAGGTGTGGATTGGTGCATGGGATCAGCAAACACAGTCTCTAGGTGCGCAACAACTAAATTAGGAGTTAGAAACGAGGACACGATCGCAAGAGACTGACAGATAGTACATAAAGTAATTCTGGGATGTCTTTATTTAACTTATAACCTATCAAACAAAAGGGAAACCATCTAGACTCTTGGTAAAGACAAGAACAAAATGTTTTTAGTAACCACACAATCAAAAAGTTGCCTACATGGTTTATCTGTTTTTTGCAAAGATGACTCCACAGTACACAGGTAAATTTAAGGGAGATCAGATTTAGTTTCAATGTTTTTGTTTCATGTGTTTATGTGGTATGCATCTCAAAATTTGATAAAATAGTCCCCTATTTACTCTAGCTCTTACAAATCTACTACATAATCTCTAAACTGTGTATTGTCAAAGAGTCCTATAAAAAAGGATGATTTAAATTTTGTGAATTTCATTTGTTCCAAATCATGTATGCAATATTGATGAAGGCTCGTTAGCTGCAACAGGTTGGTGTGAGGTAATGTTTTCTAACATTATAGAGATGAGAAAATAATAGCTTTTTAAATTTTACTTATACTTGAATGCCTTGGTTTTGCATGATTTTTACATATCTTCAATATTATTGCAATATTGATTTAAGTCTACTTCTATTTCTGTATATATATAGACTATATGATGCATGTATAAATGTTAGTAATAAGGTTTATTAAGATTTTAATTCTAAGATTTTCATAATGCCCATAAATGCCACCAAAATTCATAAAAATGCCCCCATAATTCAAGATATGGATTACCCTGTATGAGTTTTTGTTTTTATGTGTTACAAAAATATAGTTAAGCAATGTTATATGAGCAAGAGTGCTATTTTCCCGAATAATAGCATGCAAATTCGTTTTATACGACACACAATAAGCACAATTACACAATAAGTCAACGATATTAATTGACCATTTTCAAACACAACATTGTCAGTTTGATCTGTCTTTGCTCTATTCCAACAAAGAAAATAGTTCCAGTTAAAGCAGAATAGCTGCATCTTCTGAATTGTGAGATATTTTCAACCTGTGGTAGAAACAAGTTTCCATAGTTTACATTTGAGCACCTTCCACCCAAAAAATATCCGTCCACGGTCTGTTGCCTGCAGAATGTCATGACTAAATTAGATACATACTGTATATATGTGTGTGAAGCAAGCATATATAGTCGACATAGTCTGTTCGTCCCTGTGCCAGATTCCTATAGGTTCAGGCTTTAGCCTGATAGCACTGAAAGCGAACGTCCCACCCTCCCTGCAATCGCCGTCCAAAGCCACGCCCCCTGAATGCATACGCACACCAGACGACTAGAGACAACATTACAACAATACATCATGTGTCATTCACTGGTGAGAAAACTTTATAGCACAGTTAATAAAAGTATTACAATACCAGGAAGGAAGATCAAGTTGTTGATGTTTGTCAGCCATTCTCGCTCTGTCTGCACAGCGTACGTGAACGCGCTGATGACGTATCCTGTCTGCGCGAACAGGGCGCGCAAGGATGTGCTAATACATATTTGACAGGCAGGTAGGAAAGCCAATTAAAACCCTCGGACCGAGCGTTTTGATTGGACGAACATTTCTTGGTCCTACGCCTTCCACAGAATGTATAAACACAGATAAATACATCTAGACCACTTAACTTAATGATTGCTATCGGGATGTGAAGAGACTTCAACCAGCACAACAAAAAATGTTTCTGAAGACAATCACCTATTGCACCTTTAATGCTTTTCTTTAACATCTCACTAAAGCAGATCAGAGTTCATCACCTTCATGCTGGCTTTTAATTTCAATAAATGATGACAGAATTCAAACCCCACAGAGTCCAGCACATCCACTTAGCATTTCTAGTTCTAGCTGAATACCCCTCTGGGTTGCTTAAGGAGCCCAGATGGAGGCTAGGGAGTCTTTTTAGAGCACATGGTCATTAATCTTTCTAAAGATGCTGAAGGCATGGTTTGACACATCGCTGTAGTCAGGTCCACAGGGGTCCTAGAGAGGGGAGAGCTGGGTTTGTCATACATTGACGCCACATACCCTCCACTTGCTGTTCACAGGGCCTGGCAGCCTATTCAGGAAAGCGGCAGGCCTTCCAACATCTCCGGGAAAGTAATCTCTCGGCTGCTGCCATTCTCATGACAAGTGCAGTCTCACCTAAGGAGTGAGTGTTCAGCTGCCAGCAGGAGGCCAAAGACAAGACTTTTGGCAAAGTATCTAACACATCCTTCATGATGGATAACAGCGGGAAAGACACACAAAAGGAGCGTGACTGATGTAGCTACTGAGAAATAGCTTTCAGTTAAAGGTTTAGATTTAAATTCATGAAACGTTTCTTTTGGATATTTATCAGTTATCTTTTGTGACACAGTGGCTTTTGAAGCATAATCAGGGAATACCTGGATCCGCTGAACCTGAATGCCAAGACATCTTAATAGGAGTGGCTTGGTATAGTAGTATCATGTTGCTGTTTCACAGTGTATATTTTAACTGATAATGACGTTCACGGTGGGAGTATTTGAAAACCAAAGAAATTATTCCATGAATTTATATGAGGTTTTACACAATTTCACAGGTGCCTCATCACCATATGCATGCAGTATTGCCATATATGCAATATTTAATAGACGTTTTGCTACTTCATCTACACTACCGTTCGAAAGTTTGGAGTGAGTACCATTTTTTTGGAAGTAATTAATACTTGTTTTAACAAAAATACATTAAACTGATCAAAGGTGACAATAAAGACATTTATAATGTTTTCAAATAAATGCTGTTCTTTTGAACTGTCTATTCATCAAAATATCCTGAAAGCAAACCAGCACATTAGAATGATTTCTGAAGGATCATGTGACACTGAAGACTGAAGTAATGATGCTGAAAAATTTACAAAATATTCCAAAGGAGCATTAATTTTTTCAAGGACGAAAGGTTTTTGTATTGCCCAACAGTAACAGCCAATAAATTAAGATTTAAAAATAACATGTCACAACTCAGGAATCATGATTAATTTATTCAGTGGAAGCCAGATACCTGTGAGCTTAAAGCAATCATTTTTTTTCAAAAGCCGATGGGAGTCTTAACCAGCAGTTATCTGCTGTTATCAAACATTTTGTAAAATAGACAAGGCATTCTATTACTTTGGCTCTGGGTATCTGCCAAAAAAGTAAGAAAAAAATCAAATGAATAAAAGATTATTGTTATGCTTTCTAGATGGGCTAACATGAGAAGACTGCTGACATGCTTCTCATCAGATTGCCTGACATTTATCATGTTGAGATATGTTGTCTATAATGGTTCATTTTTCAATTAGGATTAGGTTGAACTATCGAACATGTCAGTACTGAGAATGTCTGTCTTTGGGAGAACAGACAGATTATCTCAGACAGCAAGCAAGAGGCTAAGAAACAAACTGACACAGTATAAAATTGTATAAAATGTATAGGCAGTACACACTGTAGGTAAAAGGTAAAAGATTTCAGGATATTGCTTTCAGTTTGACATTTGTGTCCTATAGACAGAACAATGAGACAATAGTAATTTTTAACAAGATTCTTTAGAAAGTTTGTTGGCATCAGAAATACTCAAACGAGAAAATCTATACCATCTCTTCTCTCCAAAAATCAATTTTAAAAGATAGAACTTTCTACAATTAAATGTGGAGGCTTTTTACTTTGACTCAAGTTTTTTTTATGGGTAGGTACTTATATCTTTTAATAGAGTCAACCTTTTGATATATATCTGTTCTAATTTCTTAATACATTTTGGACCTCTGTTTGTTTCCATACTTAGTAGTTTTCCTACTTTCTTTCTGCATAATATTTCACATACAGTCATCTATCATGCTAAGACCTGAAACACATTTTGTTGTGGGTGGGCAACGGATTTGGATGAAATCGTCACCCTAAATGTTTCAGAAATCCCCCATGAGTCTGGCTTCATATTCAGCAGTCAAAGAGTATTATCTTGGTTGAATAGAAATGAACGAGTGCTTGAATGGAGTCGCTACACTTTTAGGATGTGGGGCCTACAGTGTTTCCCCGCAGGCAACCCACTAAAACAGCTGTTAGCTCTGATATTGAAAGCCTGTCAATCAATGTGCTGCAACAGAGTACAGGGAATTTTGTGTTGAGACGTTTTCTGTAGTTATTGACAAATTGTGCCCAGGTGGTAGCACACTGGCATTTCAGCCAGTGAAAATGGAAAGGCCAAATGTCATGTGTCATCAATTTGTCAACACAAATGACCTGAAACCTTATAGGAGCACTGAGGATTGCTTAAAAACAAATAATCTAATTTACAATATCTAATCATCAGTGTCCAATGACATAACATTCTCATTTTCTATCCTTAAGCCTTGTTCCTGTCTTTCTGTGGGAGTGATACTGCATTTGAAGCCTTTCATAATTCAGTGCAGTTTGGATATATATAGATTCAGGGTTTCTTAAAGCCCAGGGGGCACAATTACTATCTATATTCTCTTGCCAAGCAGCTTTAGCTTTGTTTTCTACACTGGTAGGGATGTCATTT
>JAFVLL020040753.1:122544-221915 GCA_021397915.2 Tor tambroides
TTAAATGAGTCAGTCATAACTAGGGGAACCACTGTCATCACATTCAGTCGAGTCCAACTCAAACCCAAAACCACTCAATACAACAATGGGCAACATGAGGCAGGATCTCATCTGAGACAAATGAGGTGTGAATGATGATGATGACGGGTGATATGACGTCTCAGGATGAGGAAATTTGTGACTTGGTGCCAGCACCATCTGGGAGAATGGCCAGTAAGCACTCTTGATATGATTAATCAGTGCTTAAATACCCTCATTTACAAAGAATGGCAGATCTTGGCAGAACTGCATAGCTGACAACCTCTGATAATGTGTTTGGAGAACGTGATTAACAGCCTTTGCGCCCATGAGATCATCTCAGCGTACTGGCAAAAAGCTGTGCCTTTATATAAATACACAACGCAACTGAATAATCAGCCCTAGTAGAAAATGGCAGAAGAAACAAGAGGTTTGCATGTCTACTAAATCCATCTACTTAATTGGTTTCAAACAAGAAAAACAAGTTACAAATAGGAAGAAACATCACATTAGCCAGCATGACTGCCAAACACAGTTTTAAGCGTTGTATTTACCTCCTGTATCTCAAAATGCTTGCAACGCCAAGGTCATAGTTTCGACTCTCAGGGAATGCATGAATTGATAAAATGTGTACTTTAAATACAATGCAAGTCGCTTTGGATAAAAGCACTTGATAATGCTTTTAACGTAAATGTAAATCTAACACAATCTACACGTTTTCAACAAACTTCCACAGCAGTTAAAGATATGAAACATAGCTGGCATTTGCCAACTCAGAGTGCTCGTGTTTTCCTGTGAGAACTTGTGCCAAGGAGGTCACCGCTATTACCGAGATTTCAATTCTGCTACGTTTCTCATTTTGCCGCTAACAGGAAAAGACCCAGACTCAGCTTTTCTAAACAGACAGTAATCTTCTGCAGATTATCTTAATGGATCTACTCTTTCCATATGCTGATTCAGGACGCGGCGTAGCGAGAGACCCCTCGGAGCGACAGCACTGCCCAAGAACAACAGCAGCATTTCAAACACAAGGTCACTGTGCTGAAGTGCTCCTGGCTGTAGGCCACCCAAATGATATTTGCAAAATATGCACCACCCTTTATCCTGTCATGTTTCGGAGAAAGGAAGTTTTCGCCATACATGGAATCTCACTGTGCTCAACTAAGCAAGGACAAAAAAAGCTATGTCACATTAAGGGACTGATTTAAATTATTTAAATTCCATTATCTACAGGATACTACACTAGAAAGAAATAGTGTAGGATTTACTTTTCAGAGTGAAAAATATTTCAAAGAAATGTTATTTACAACAACTTTGAAAAATCTGTAAAAAACAACCGTTGAGATCAACTTTATCAAGTGACTGAATCGTTTGTCGGCCTAATTTCAAATTCAGAGCCATCTATGAAAGGGCTTGATTCTCTGATAGAAGCCTGTGGCTGTGGTTCTTTGAATGAATGTGGCACAGCAGTCAAACACACAGGTGGTTTCATTCAGCCTGGCAGAGACTGAAGCACAAGACCATCTAAACAACCTACGATAGGAGTCTAGAATAGATCAGCCTGAAGCTTTTGAGCGAATGTTGCTGCTTCAGGAAATGAGACCTGAAAATGTCACACCTGTCACAGGAAATAACACATTTTTGCATCTGAAATAGAAAAACAAGCTACAGGACTGAAATCTAGACCATTTAGTTTCCAAAAAAAGCATCATGTGGGTGGGATGGTATAGTGGTGGGTAACAGAAACCATGAAAGGTGCATCTTTTCATTCCTAATATAGTTCATGCAGCCATATGTGAACACGACAATCACTCTCAGATTGTTTTGCAAGAGAATGTGACTAAAAGACTCAAGTAATGACACCACTTGTGATCTACTGACAACCCTAGTTTTAAACAGTAAGGGAAAAATATAATTTTAAAAGTTTATACAACTAGGCTAAATTTCATAGTGGGTAGAAAAAAGATTCAAAGCTTAACACTTCAAAACAAAAATAAATACGGTTGAGACATTTTAATTAATTTTGGCCTAGTGCAGCGACAGTATAAAAACCAATCTCTTTTTTTTTTCCAATATCACACTCAGACAATATAAATAAGTCTTTACACAAAATTATATAGCTGCTTTTTTAGGAAATAATTAAAAAAACAAAACAAAAACAAATACGACAAACAAGCATCTCAAAGACAGATATATATTAATTTAAAGCCTGAAATTTACATGTTGCTATTCCAAAACATCTCTTTCTACTGATTTAATTTTCCTCAGGGAGCCATATAGACTCCACATTGTCATGGAAAAGAGCTGAGGCTCTTTTCATTTGCAGTTGGAGCAGCAAGGGGCCAA
The DNA here is from genome assembly GCA_021397915.2 of Tor tambroides. Classification (NCBI taxonomy): domain Eukaryota; kingdom Metazoa; phylum Chordata; class Actinopteri; order Cypriniformes; family Cyprinidae; genus Tor; species Tor tambroides. The sequence continues at coordinate 124,909 of JAFVLL020040753.1, forward strand.
ATCTGGGTCAGAGATTTCTTTGGGAAAGCAACAGTAATCTGGGGAGGAGTTAGCAACACTTTCAGAGAGGATGTCAAAAGCATTTCAGCCTTTGAAGGCAGACTGGATGGAAATAAACCTTCCCACACACATGGACAGGAAGTCAGTAGTTAACACCTAACTGTAAATGTAAACTGCAAAAGAAACAGCCACGCAGATCAGATTTGGAGTCAAATGAAAGCCGAGACATTAATATTTCAAACAGGGTTGTGTTTACACCGCTCCATGAATGGCTCCTTCACAAATCCTTCATAACCGGCCGACCACGTGATGAATTTATTGGCAATGTGCCACTATGAGAGACAGCTTGTGTTTCCTGCCTGGCCTGATGACAGGACAGCCTCGTCAGTCTGTGTCGCACCATGCAAACACACTGACAAAACAGATTATCAGCATCCCTGCTCTCACTTCCTGCGCACCCAACGACATCCCTGAGAATGACACGCTAAAACGACACAAACACCAGCGCTACAATTAGCAAAAATGGAAATGTTCTAGCGCTCCCCCCACGACATGAAGAGGCCAGTCACGAATTTCTCCGAACTCCCCCACAGCCAGCCTGGGGAGTGGGTGTGGGTGTGGGAAAGCATGTAGGGGTTTTGTTTTTTAAATTTGCACTTCAAGCCGTGCTACCCACAACAAGAAGACAGGAACTTTAACTAGTAAGGCAAATGTACAACACTACACTGATGTTTTTAATATAACAGTGGTTAAAGACCCCATGAAATTAAACTGTAATGTTTTTAGTCTATGTCTGTTAGCTTGGAAGTTAAAATCTAGTGTATCACTAGTTCATCACTAAAATTCTTTTACAGATTTACAGTTTTTCTCTTCCAGCAAAACAGTCAAAGGAGAAATGGTACAAAAAAAATGTCACTTTAGGGGGTAAATATGGTTCAAAAGAAGTACCTTTTGAAAGGGGACCACCCCAGTGACTGCTTTTGAACCATTTTTCGGAGAGAAATCCAACAAAATGTTTTCTAGAATGATAAATGTGCCATCTCTTTAATTATAAATATAACCTCCCTCTGATTAGCATTTGCAAGTGCCAAATTATGCTTTGCTAGTGTGTCTTCAGCTGTGCTAACACTTGTACTTTACCTCAATTCCCATCCAACAATTGGTTGTGAAGTCAAACTATTTAGACATGGAAAGTGGCTGGAATTTAAATTTGACAGATTTTCTCTTCAATATTGTTAGGTATATCAGAGTGTAACAAATTATTGAAAAACGCTCAGTTCGATCTATTGGTTGTTGACTGGATGGAGGCCAATTTGAATGTGAGCTTGCAGATGATTGTAAGAAAAGGGTGTGGTTTAAGTGGAAATAGTTATTGGAAAACTTTGGCATACGTTACCAGAGAGAAAGTAGTTTCACTAATTTTCACCAATTTTGTCTAAAAAAAAATTAAGAGGGGAAAAAAATTAAAAGGTGAAACATAGACAAATAGTTCACAAGAAGAAAAAAAAAAAAAAACAGAATTTTCATTCCATGCTTTAATCGTTTACTTCCAGTCAAGTATTCCTTTTTCCCAGTTGCTACGTCAACACACAAGGTCTTTAAGAACAAGAATGAAGTACGAAAGTTTGGATTTGGCAAATCTTGTATTTGGTTTCTGGTATCTCTAGGTCGTCGGGATAAAAGCCAAATTGTTTATGGCACTCAGTGGAATCTGGATGGTTGATACTGGAACAAATTTCCAAATTTTATGTATTTAAGAGTTACTTTCAATGCTCCATTTTTGTCATTATACGTTTCAATTCAAATACACTTACACTTCAGCAAAATCCGCTTAGAAAGAACAGTTTCAGCTGAAAGTAAACACATGGTTTAGCATGGTTTGATAAAGACTAAGTATGAAAATACCACCTCTTTTCAAAAGTCAATCTCAAATTACTCCAAGTAATGTTTGCGAATGTGATACCCATTCCTAACTCCGGAAAAAAAACAAACAAAAAAACAAAACAAAAAACTTATTTAACTACAAGAGATTTCCCAAACAACATCATTCAGGTTAATCAACTCATGATAGACAACCCAGTGGTGACACACTCAAGTTAGCCTTGTGTGCCTTTCTCATCCGCTGGCAGGTCTGTCTTCACCCAAACAAACCCAGAGCTCCAGTCTCATCCATCATCCCGCTGACTGGACCTCCCCTTCACAGCTTGGCTTTAATCCACAGCGATTCGTGAGAAGCACTGCCCAAACTCCCACAGTCCTGGCCTTTGTAAACATGAGACATGCTTTTCTCAATGCAATACCCATTGATAGCCAATGACAAGTGTTTAGGGATGGGAAAGGGTGAAGTTCAGCTAGAAAATTACACATTGATACAATCCACTTGAGTTCACAGATGGAACGTTGGCCCCAAAGATTTCAGAGTTATCGGCAAATATGAAATATATTTTTTAATTTATCATTATTAGACAATATACTGGATATCTAATTGTGCCTATAATGCCTATTCATTTTATTAATGTTATTAGTTTCTTTAATACTAATAATTTAATAACAGTCAAATGCAATTTTTAGCAAATCTCAGAATTAATATCTATTTCTCATACTGTACTTATAAGATTGTGATGTTTAAAGCCACTTCTATCAATTTTATTGATTTTTTTTTATTTTTAAGACTAAATTATTGAATTTTAAAATGATTTGATGTCCATGACCATTCAAAATTTAGAGTCAGTAAGACATTTATAAATGTTAGAAAAAAACTGTATTTCTATTCTTTTGAACATTATTTATTAAGGAATCCTAAAAAAAATAAAATAAATAAAAGCAGCACAACTGTTTTCAACACTGATAATAATAATAAATGTTTACTGAGCAAATCAACATATTAGAATGATTTCTAAAGGATCATGTGACTGGAGTACTGATGCTGAAAATTCAGCTTTACTATCACAGGACTAAATTATATTTTAAATTACATTAAAATACAGAAAACACTCATTTTAAATTGTAATAATATTTCATTATATTACTGTTTTTGCTGTAGCTAATTTTAATCAAACAAATGCTGCATTGGTGACCTTCAGAGACTACTTTCACATTTAAAAAAAAAAAAAAAAAAAAATCTATTAGACCCTAAACTTCTGAATGGTATCATTCCTTATCTGTAAGAAAATAAATACATCTGGTTAAAACATAAAATAAAATTTCACAGACACACACCACTTTAAGGGCAATAACTCCTGTGCTAAAGTACATGCATTAGCTGGGCAACTTCACATTTTTGTCGACACAGTCTGCTGAGCAACATTAATAACCTGTCATCTCACTCCACGCTACAAGCAGTCCCACAACAACTGAATATTTAGGCAGCGGCATCAATAAGTAATGATTTTGTGCTAAAAGCGAGGCTGCCTTTGTTCTTCTTAATGGAAACAGACCATCAAAAGTAAAAATATTGAGCTGAAATTAAAAGTAGAACAAAGTTCACAGATAAGCGCATCAAGGAAACCCCAACTGGGAAATCGGGAGTGAGCTTAACCCCTAACTAGTGGCCAAACGAGATGACATCTCTAGTTAATTCCAATCCTGTGAACAAGCGCCATTCAATGGACAGCAGGTGTCCCCTCTCTCTCTCTCTCGCTCCCCCATCCTCAGCTGTGCTGTCTGTTATCATTCACTATGTGCACTCTGACTCCAAGACAAATGCTACATAGAACAGGCTGCTAATACAAGCTGCTCGAGCATCCTGTCTATTTTATTTTATTTTGTATGATAAATGTAGAAAATCAAAATGATTTTTTTCTTCAATATTTCAGCCATAAACTGTAATATAATCAGTGTCAGTACCATATCTGAGAAATCTGACAAAGTTCTTTAATAATTTTGATTTTTCTCTATGTTAATAATACAAAAGTCACATTTTAATTATTTACTTTCTAACAAAAAGAAAATAAAGAATGCATGACTAATTGATGCTGCAAATGGTACTCTTTACTTTCCAAATGATATAGTAAAAACTATTGTTTAGGACTTAGCCCCTCCTCTCCAACCATGCAGAGGAGCTTCTAGACATTTTAAGTACAGTTGTCTGTAATTCTATATGCACCTGATGTCAACGGCATCTGACAAGAGGTTAGATCCCTCAACACAACTGTAAAAACAGAAAATCGCATCATCATGTGCTTTAGCTTGTTTCTGCCACGCTGTTTTAAGACATTCTTCCAGTGCTGATGCTTCGAAAAATCCCCGGTAAAACGTTTTCAAACAGCTGACAGTCTATCCTAGGCTTTATGACCCAGAAGCACTGAATTCTCTGCCTTCACCTCTGCTCTCTCCATCTCAGCTGCTTTCTTAAGCAACTTTGCATCTTTGTGCCTGCATGATTTCCAGGAACTATAAGCTAGAAGACCAGTAGGGACTGAGTATTAAGCTTGCAACTGCTGTTTCTAAATTAATCCACTCATTCTTGCCTTGATCTAGTTCCTCTACACTTCTAGCTGAAAGACAAGTGATTCTCACTATCATGTGAACATATACAGCAGCTAAAAAAGTGTTTAGACACTTTTGGATACAAGTCAAACTTACATTTTGCTGCAATTCATTAAATAGTGTTGAGGTGATATTTAGTGGATGCACAAAGGTAAAACTGTATACCCAGGTGAAAAAAAGTGCAATTTCATAATATACTTAAAGTGCTCTATTTTTGCGCACTAATTTTGTACTTAAGAAGTGCTAAAGAATAATTTTTAGTATATTAAGATAAACTTAAGATCATCCCTTAAGATAAACAAAGATCAAGTGTCCTCAACTGTGCTATTTTGGGACACCAAGAATTATGAACTAAAATGCACTTTTAACACACTATCTCTATTTAAAAACTGTATTTAGTTACCACTTGTAGTACACTTGAACCATCTTTCATACACTAATACACAAGTGTACTACAAGTGGTGAATACATTTTAAATACAAAGAGTATGTTAAAAGCACATTTTAGTTTACATTCATGGTGTCCCAAAATAACACAGTTGAGTACACTTAGATGATCTTAAGTTTATCTTAAGAAATACTAAATAATCAGTTTAGTATATTAAGTACAAAATTAGTGCTCGGAAATAGAGCACTTTAAGTACATTATGGAAGTATACTATTTTCACCTGGGTAAGGAAGCACCTTGATCCAATACACTGACCATCTACAAGACAATCAAATCATTATATGTACACAACCTTGAATAACCCCATTATAGCTGCAACAAATTATTAGGATTATGTTCCTACCGTTCTGGAACTATATTGTACCACCTTGACTTCTCAGTTTCATTCAAATGACCAAATTTGTCATTTAAAACTTGCCGTTTGCTCAGGTTGATGGTGATGGTCAAGCACAATTACGACTTCTTTACATCTGTATTTCAAGTTACCAACTGGTTTCACCCTACACTCCATAAAGCAAACAACAGTGAAGGCTGAACTTGATTTAAGGAGCTTTGATTAGAGGTATTGTCACCAGGCTTATTGCACTCCTGGCTTGTCTTTAGGCCATCTGTTGTCTCTATGATGAAAGACTACAGCCAAGTAGTTGAAAGGGTGCTCAGAAGCCTACTTTCTACCTTTACCAGCCACGCCTGGGTGTGTTCAGCATTAGAGAGATGCAATAACAATAATGAATTCATAATAAAGATTGAATTATAGTTACTGCCATGTTATGGCACAAAGAAATGTGCACATGAAAAAAAGATCTGCATAATCTCTTTAAGAGATAAGCTCTTACTATCTGTTGAACTAAAATGAACAGTTTGTTCTAGTGCTCTAACTCAGTAGACAAAGAGGTATATATGGGTTTGTTAGTGTGTTTCAGTCCTCCTGGGCAGTTCGTATTTACAAATGTATGTTTGTACATTGTACAGAGTATGCTTTATTACTAATGTGTATACTGAGTTTGTTCTTTTAATATCAATTGCTAAGAACAAGCCATTTTAAGCATTTTCTTTATAACGGTTTTCTAAGGGGAAAACATTTATGTAAAAATCTTGTCTTGCTACTTGGATTAGAGTGCCGTTGTCTTAATAGTGGATAGTGTTTATGGCAAGAATTATCTGAGAAAACTGTTTTCTCCTGGTCGTTGTTTTAGAACATAAAAGGGTTAGTTCACCCAAAAATGAAAATTCTGTCATTAATTACTCACCCTCATGTCGTTCCAAACCTGTAACACCTTCGTTCATCTTCGGAACACAAATTATGATATTTTTGATCAAATATAAGAGCTTTCTGACCCTGCATAGACAGCAACACAACTGAAACAAGTTCAGGGTAGGGCTGGGCAATATATCGAACGATATGATCATGCGCATCTTGTCAGTAAAGCCGGTTCCTTGATTAGCGGTAAATCTCCATCACCTGCTTTCAAATGGAGTGGCATTTAATACACGGAGCCATAGATCACTGACAAGCTACGCAATATCACAGCAGGTGATGGAGATTTACCGCTAATCAAGGAACCGGCTTTACTGACAAGATGCGCATGATCATATCGTTCGATATATTGCCCAGCCCTAGTTCAGGGCACAGAAAGGTAGTAAGGACATTGTTAAAATAGTCCATGTGACGTCAGTTGTTCAACATAGGGTGGCCATATGGGCCATTTTTACGGGACGCGTCCTTGCCAGGATTTCTATATTGCCTAAAATATCCAGGTTTTGGCTGTTTGCACTGTGCAGGTCGATCGTTGTGTGACATTCATGAGAGCTATATAGAGCAGAGCAGACGGCTCCTTATGCTTTCCTTGGTGTCTTTTTTGATCGGTGCGCAGTGACGCTTCAAGTCAAATGAACGAACAAACACGTGCGCATATTTAAATCACGTTGATCGTTCTCTGTAGATCTCACCTTCTCACGTGCAGCGCCATGATTGGTCGATTATGTACAATACCTGCATGTTAAGGTCAAACTACTTTGGATGTTTTAGGCAATATTAAAATCTTGGCCAGGACGTGTCCCGTATGAACGGCACATATGGCCACCCTAACATCAATTTTATAAAGCTACGAGAATCGTTTTTGTGGTACTTTTATGAACCCACATCGAAGACTGACATGGAAGAGAAGAAATTGTTGTATAAAGTCATTATTTTTGCTTTCTTTGCGCACAAAAATTATTCTCGTATCTTGATGTCCTTACTACCTTTCTGGGCCTTGACCGTGGTAGATCCGTTGCGGTCTATGCTGGGTCAGAAAGCGCTCGGATTTCATCAAATATATCTTAATTTGTGTTCTGAAGATGAACAAAGGTCTTATGTGTTTGGAACTACATGAGGGTGAGCAATTAATGACAGAATTTTCATTTTTGGCTGAACTAACCCTTTAAGCGTTTTAGAATGTCCCCATAAATACAACCTTTTCAACATGACTTGAACGCAACGTTCACTACTGTGCTGGAAAGCAACAGATGGAAAATCTGAAATAATTACAGAACTCTTTGACCAAAAGGAGGAATATGTCACTTTGCTCCAGTCATATTCACTACTCCAGTCCAGCTTTGCAAGGTGACAAGCAAACCTTGATGCTTTGGCTACTTTTATAACTAATTTAGTTGGCTGAGAAGAAATACATGAACCAACTGGGTCAATATATGTCTCAAACAAAGGTTAAATAAAATAAAACACTTAATTCAAGCAAACTTAGTCATGTTATATACTGAATATCAGCATGGCTGCTACTACCAGCCTACAGCAGTGCCTATGTTCAGAATAACCGCACTCTTGTGTGATATTGCTTAGAATGGTTTTCAATCGGTATCATCAACTTTTCAACACAAACCATTTCATATTCCCACACAGCATTTCATCTACACGTGTTGTTGTATCAAACAGTAGCAGTGTTACTGTAATGCATGGACTTACCTGCTGGTATGAGGAGTCCTCCGGTTGAAAATCACTGCTGGTTTGTTCAAATTGCAGATTAAAGTGAGGCAGTCTGTGGAGAAGGTTAACCCACCACGGAGGAGAGTAATTCACAACGGCTGCCATAATCTTTATGACAATAACACTCCGAGCCGAGAGAAGCTAAAGCAGGAAGTTTAAAACTTCTGTCAATGCTTAAAGAATATCATTAGATTATAAAGTCACACATAAAGCTGCTCTTCCCTGGAAAATGCACATCTATCGTCCTTCATCCATAGTGATATGGAGCTAAAAACGACTAACGTTAAAGCGCCTGCAGTCCCTGGAGAGAAGCCGAAAGCTGATGGTTAAGTAAAATGAGGGTTAAAAAAAGAGCTAATTATTTAAAGCATTTAAACGTTTCAGAAGTGTCCAGCTGTGTAAAACAGGACTTCTGCTTTCCTATGTCTACCCGCTGGCTGGCAAACACAAGGGAAGCGTGTAATACAAGCTCCTACTTCCCCTCTCCAAACTGCCTATTGTTTGGATACATTAAAACTACACGCATGCACACAAACCCTGAGATATGCAAGCATTCAGAGCCGAGTGGTTTCGAGACCCAAGCCTCAGTCCTCAGGCTGCTCTCAACGCCAGCCAGTTATAAGATGTATCTCCCTTGTTTGATGTCAGTCATTGGCCGAGATTAGTGTCAAGCGTTTGTCTGCGGCTCCGTCATTCCCACGGTGGAACTCCTCCGTCCTTTTGTCCTTATTAGTCCTAAATGACCGGGGAAGGTGTTTGTGAAGACGAGATGTCCGTGTGTGGGTTAGTGGACGCCACGCGACTCCTCCCCGCCGACTAAACTCGGTGAGATGATCTCTAATCCAGTGTGAGTGAGTGAAGAGCAATCAAGCAACGAGCCCGATGCCACCGCAACAAACTCGCGTTGAGATAGTGGAGGCTTATCAGGGTCCGAGACAACTGTTGAGAATGCTGACATCTAGTGCATAGACACTATACTACACATACTGCACACCAATGACCTATTTTTTCATTAATATTTTTAAAAATGTTCTTTTTGGAAAGGGAGGCTGATGATACTTTTATACCAGCTGGTTGATTTTTACACATGTTCCTTTAAGTTATATTAAAGGTAACATGATTAAAAAAATATAAAAATGAATGATATAATGATAACTGGAAAATGTAATATTTAATAAAATATAAATTTAATGTATAATTAAATTATTTATAAAATTAAATAAAAATGAAAGTTTTACATTTACACAAATACAACAACAAATAAGTTGTAATAATTTTATTAAAAAATGTGATGATATTTCACAGCAGACAATGTTTTGAACATAAAATCTCATGGCGTAAAATGATTGAAAACATCCCATATTTGTTAAAAAAATATAAAATTATTTATTAAATTAAATAAAAAATAAAATGAAATCAAATGCCATGCATTGATGTTTAAGGTTAAAATCTGATTTTTTTTTCACAGTAAAAAAAAAAACCTACACTGTAACTACACTTTTATTTTTATTTATTTTTTATTGTAAATAAAACAAAGATTATTGGAGTATGTTTACAAGAAAATACTGTTTTAGTTCTTCTACTTTACTGTTTTCTTTGTGAAATTTATACTAGCAATTTCCTTTTTTTTTTTTTTTTTTTCAGTGTAAGGTTAAATGCTGCATTAGGCTAAAGCAAGTCACAACCAGTGGAGTTCCTTGTACTTTTTAATCACATTGAATTTAATTTCTCACGAAGAAGATTGAATTGAGACTTTAAAAATACAATTTATGCTGATACAGCATTATGTTGAAAGCATTTTGGGAAATCAGTGCACAAAATAAATGCACACTTTTCAGCCAAGCCAAAAAATTTCACAAAACTACAACTAGTTTTTGGTTTGAAAGAAAGACCTGATATAGTGTACTTTTCTCAAATTGAACCTGACCCCCATAATGATTTGGTCATAGGGACAAAAACTGAACTTTGACCAAAAGCTTAAGGAATTCAAACCTAAGCAAGTTTGGGTTTGCTAGTTTGTTACCCATTCATGGCACAATAAATGAATATCTGAATTCTGTCTTTATGCCTGCAATATAGTCAACACACTTTCTCAAAATAAGTCTAAATGAAACCTAAAACTGTGTGATGGTTTCTGCTATTATGGTGAATAGAACATACAATTCACCAAAGAATGAAAATACATAAAGATATATCTTTATGTATCTTCATTTTTTGGTGAATTGCCAGGATGGAGAAACAAAAGTGTAATTGGAGTGGATTTAATTTAAGACGGTTAAAGGCAATGTGCATCATCATCAAAGTAATAATGTTTAGCCCTTCAGATATACTCTGAAATACACACACACACACACACACACACACACACACACACACACACACACACATACACACACAAATTGCATCTTTCATACAAAAGTGAAAGTGATTCTAGATGTAATATCAAACTTAGAGGCTAAATCTTAAATCTGGCAAGATAAATAGACTGTCTCACAAAGCTGCTTAACCTACTTTGTGGAAGAACTTACACAATTGCATCATTTTAGTGCCATGACCAAAAACTGGTACCTGTCTAAATTAGTAGATTTGGTAATAAACAACATGCCTATTCAGTTTCATTCCACTGTAGTTGCACTGGCATTAATAGATTTGCATGAGCTAAGATGTGCAAGTCATTTTGATCTTTGGCATTTAAGCTTCACAGAGCTAATATGGTAATTAGTCAACAATATGCTGAGCAGTTCACACCTTACTGGAAAAGATAATGCAATGTGACAAGGAATAAAAAGTATTTAGGCCTTATGAAGGAATGATTCATCAAGGTTTCTTATGACTCATAATCAGTTCACAAATTAACTTTTAATGTGATCTCAGCTTTATCAAAAACATTTTTATCATGTATTCACTGATGCATTCAAATATCTTAAATATTTTCTTGGTCCCCAAAAAAAAATGTACATACAATTTAATCTCAATACTTTATAACTAATAAACTCTTCATAACTATTATTTTCAGTTCCCTAAACTTAAATTGGATTTAGTCCAGGATGTGTTGTTTTGACTTCTACAGAAAATTATTTTGACTAAAAGAGGAACATTGGAGGGTGATCAGAGGTTTCATAGACTTTCACATTGCAATGGCGTAGCCTAACATTTTTCTTCCCCTCATGCGTAGTCATTATTCTATGGATTAGTTACGATAGTAGGCAAAAAAATATCATAAGCAATAAACTACACAAGTGTCAAAAGGTAATGGCAATGTAATGTCTATTTACTTATTTTGTTTCTGGTTTATTTATTGGAGTTTAGTGTGGTTGTTTTGTTTTGCCATGTATTGTAAGCTATATTAGCTTTGTAACAGATCACATTTCTCAGTGAATTACCTTCTAAAAAACATTCTAACCATATAAAACCAGTGTATAATGTCATATAAAGATGTGTTTGTCCTCAAAGAGCCTGTTGAATCTGAGGCTCCACCCACTGTCACATACTGCACCATGTGTTTCCACATCACTACAACTTTAAGGAGAGGGACATTCCTGCTCTTTTCTGCAGGAAATCACATGGAGGTGCCGTCGCACTCACATGACATCTAAACTATGGCAGCGGACATCAATGAAGGTAAGGAATAGAAATTACTGGCATTTAAGCGAAATATCGCACAGTTTCAGATAATGTTTTGCCGTGCGTTTTTATTTATTTAACTTTTGTACTAGCGGTTGTCTGCGAATTTGTTTTCTTGACTTCTAAAATTTCTCTTATGGTGTTTTAAAATATCGAGAGTGACAACACGAGTCACTTTAACGCGAGTTATGCGCTTTACGTTCTTTCGTACATGTTTCTTTGTATTTGTTGTTTCACTGGTTTCACCTGTTTAGTGACTATAGCCAACATTACCTGTTAATTCAAGTTTTCCAGACTGACACCTCAAAGCTAGTTAATCATTTAAAGCTGATATGTTCATATAATGTATGTCCTATATAATATTTTAAACCTTTGATACCATTTTAACGATTTGTGCAGGAGCTGCGCAGAGCCGAATGGTTAATTATATTGATTATGCATGCAGTCAATACACCCATCCTTATAGGCTGAATATTGCCATTTTGACAATCTGATTTAAACCAATCAAATCATTTTCTCTGCGAATATTTAAATTTTGGATTCGAATGGATACTCAAAAGCCAATTCATTTCCAAATAGCTCTTAGTATTTTAAATAAAATACATTTCAACTGTGTTTCTATTAAATTAATTTACTATATGCTTGCGATGGCATTTGTATTTTTATGAAGTTCTGTTGTGTTTCTATTTGTATTAGACTTACGTTGTTTGTGTCTGAAGTCCTGAGAACTTACTGAACTCTTCAATAAAAAATTACAAATGTATTGCGCAACTACAATATTCTGTCAGTGTTGGAGCAATCAGCTTGTTTGAAAAAATGATTATTTCAGTGTGTTCACTAGTAACAAAATTGAAATGTTCCCAGTCACCCATTCCAAGTCAGTTCATTTGTTATATCAACACTAAGCTCTTATGATCTTTTGAATGTAGGATCTGTGCCTTCATACTATCGTGAAGTACATCAAGCCATCTGCTCCAGAACTGATGAACGAGTGCCTATCAGTGTATTCCAGAGAGTTCTCAACAGAACATCTCTCTCCATCTCCGTTCAAAACCAGGTGAGACTTGTACTAGGATTACACGTCATTACTGGCTAGAAAGACTGTAGCTGATAGTTAGCTGAATTACATCCCACAAGCTTTGTTTAATGACATTATGTATGGCTGGAAATGGAAATGTTATGGTTTTTTGGGTTTTCTTGTGGAACTTATTCTGCACAGGCTGAAAGGTGTCTCATATGCATTTTAGATAGCCGAACATGTAAACAGTGGTGATGGATTCCTAAGTAAAGTCTCACTGTATAAAGGCTTGGCTCTCATTGCCCTTGCTCAGCAAGGAAAACCACCTAGTCCCAAACTGCTGGAGAATTTCATACAAGGTAAGCATAAGCATATCTATTCCTCAGCTGACTGTGGTAAATGTGTAGCTTGATCAAATGTCATTTTAAAGTCAGTAACCCCAGTTAAGTCTCCATAAAAACAGTCTTTTGTTCTCGTCATGTGATATTAAATTGCCTCTTACATGCTGTCCCAACTGAATTACATTCAAGCTGCATTTCAGTGTCACCATCTGTTTGCAGTGATTTGCGCAAGAGCAGAGCTTAATATGTGAAGCACTTTAAAGAAAATTAGCACTTTTGAATCCTAAAGTGTTCTCACCCTGTTTTATACAGTATGCATGTATTATTTACATCCCTCAGGTCTATGATTTTGTTGGACAGGTTGTGCGATGGTGTGTTTGGGTGTTTTTCATCACATATGATTCATATAAGAGCTCTGAAGAGTTAAAGTTTTTATTCAATACAGGCCTCTTGTGTTATTTCAGGTGTTGCCAGTATGACAGTTGACTGTGCACTTTAAAAGTGATGTTTCCTGTTTTTTCCTCTAAGCAAGACCAAGTTTCCCGTCAACTGCATGCCAAATGCATATCTCTCTTTGGAATGACCAAGAAACATTTTTTTTGCATTCCACCAAACAAAAGCAAAGATCGTGGGTTGAATCTGCTGAGGCAACTTTTTGCTAGGTCAAGTGGTTTTTTCCCATTTTCCAGACTTTCGTTTCTAAACTGGAAACACAAACCACAGAAATTCACAGAAAAAAACGTTGTGTGCCACACAGCTCAACATTGTTTATTGTTTTTTTTCTCTCATTATTTGTCTTTCCTTGTGACTCTTCTGTAATGCTGTGTCATTTGTTTGCTGTCACGAGACTCTCATGGAGATAGAAAGAAAGCAATCTTCTTCTTTATCTTATTAAAAATGATGAAGTATAATACTGTGATCACACACATGTAATGTTTAGTCAGTCACATCTGGCTGTCACACCTCTTTAAATACAGTACAGTCACTGTTATACGTCATGTTTTTTTAAGAGTTCCCGAAGCCTCAGCTGGGAGAGCCGAAGGAGCTTCAGAGTCTGAAGATGCAGACGGTTCAGGAGAGTCCTTTGAACTTGTCTTTGACTCTGGCAGAGCTGTTGAAGAAGGACACCATTAAAGTTGAGCTCATTCCCGAGAAGAAGGGGCTGTTTCTTAAACACGTGGAGTATCAGGTCACCAGTGAGGTGAGTGACTTTAGAGGCAGCATTAAAGTTCATCTCAAAAGTAAAAATTTGCTAATAATTTACCCACCCTCAAGTTATCCAAGATGTAGATGAGTTTGTTTCTTCACAGAACATATTTGGAGAAATTTAGCACTTCATAACTCAGTAATGGATTCTCAGCAGTGAATGGGTGCCATCAAAATGAGTCCAAACAGCTGATAAAGACATCGCAATAATCCACAAGTAGTCCATCATTAAGACGTTTTTAACTTCAAACCATTGTTTCTGGCTGAAATATGAGTCCTGTTTCCATAATATTGCTTTTTCCAGTGAAAAACTTGTCTGAATAAAGAAATATACACAGATCAAGCATTGTTTACAAGCAAAAACAGTTCTTAACAAATATGTTGGTAGATTTTGATGTCAGAGGACTACAGGATGGATTTTTTCACTGGAGGAAGCATTATTATAGATTATGGACTGGTATTTTGGTCAGACGTGATTTAAAGTTGAAACATCTTAATGATGGATTTGTTTCTTACAAACATGAAGCTTTTCACTTGACAAGACATTAAATGGTGGACTGTAGTCATTACTTGTGGAATATTGTGATGTTTTATCAGCTGTTTAACTTTAATTCTGACGGTACCCATTCACTGCAGAGGATCCATTGCTGAGCAAGTGATGTCATGTTAAATTTCTCCAAATCTTTTCTGATGAAGAAACAATCACCTTGGATGGGCTGAGGGTGAGAACATTTTTAGGAAATTTTCATTTTTGAGTGCACTATTCTTTTAAAAGACTTGGTTTACACGTTTAGAGTTTTTCTGTCTTTGGTCAGAAAAAAAAATATTCCAACTCTATACCCTAAACCATTAGTTGAGTCATTGTTGCTGTGTCATGGTGCACATACAAAAATTACTTCTCTCCATATATAGCTGAGAAATGGCCCACTTTTAGCTTTAGTGTCTGTCTCAAATGATCCAATCACATGTGGACAGCCCAAGATAAATGTGTAAACAAGGACAAACAAAACATGGTCTGGTTCATATTATGAGGAATCGTTTTCCCTGATCAGTTGAGATAAAATGCTTGTCTTTGCAAAAGAGGAGAGGGTTAAAAACTGTATTGAGTCTGTGCTGAGTCATGCAACAGTCACAGTTGTAATATTTAAACATATCACTGATAGTTTATCTACTATGTGCCCTTTTGCAGCGTTTTACAGTATCAGTCTATCGGCGATACAATGATTTTGATGTCTTCCATGAGCTCCTGCTTCAGAGATATGCTTACAGAGTCGTGCCGGCGCTTCCTCCCAAAAGGGCGCTGAAAGGAGGTAAGGCGCTGATTTATTCACTGTAAAATCCCAGCCTGTGAAAGGTTTGTAATCAAACCTGTAGACTATAGTCTTGTGCATTTCCCACTTAGACTGTGCTGTGACATTCAGTGCTTTCTGGGAATGCACCAGACAAACAATCTTAGCTCTGCCAAGGTTTAAAAAAAAGTAAACTTGTTCTGTTTTTCTGCAGACTTCAGCAACTTGTACTTCCATAGTAACTGAGTACCAGAAAGTGCCTTGCTGTGTTTTATTAATGGAAGGCCTATGTTTTGTTGTTTCTGGAAAAATTTAATCTTTTCTCTGCTCTTTGGCCCTGCTGCAGTCCTGACCTCCATGTCAGAGCGAGAGTTCATTGAAGGGCGGAGACGAGCTCTGGGCAGGTTTCTGAATCTTGTGGCACGACACCCTGTCTTCTCTGAGGATGAGCTTGTGAAAACATTCCTCACCTTCAGTGGCTCGGTGTGGATTTTTTTTTTTTTTTTTTTTTTTTTTTGCTAACCCTAAACTTGATTCAAATTTCTAGATAAATGGGACTGAATTTTTATTATATTTTATACTGAAAGAAAAATGCATTTTAAAATACTTTAGATATGCCAGTTCCGGCTTGAGAAAGGAAATGTATAAATTGTTTTATGTTCTTGATAGACATTCCAGATTTCCATATTTATGTCCCACAGGATGTCCAAACTAAGCTTAGAGATGCTTGCAAAAAATTGGGTGACGAGTTCATGACATGCAAATATGCAACGCAGGCCAAGGTTTGATTCAGTTTTATTTTACTTTACATGTTAAAATGTATGTTTATGATCAAATGTCATAATATTCTCTTTTATTGCAGTATTTAATAATAAATATTGCTTGTCTGTTTTGTGATTTCTCCTGCAGGATTACCTCCCAGGGGATATCCAAAGTCAGTTTTCATCCAGCAGAGAGCTCATCAAAAATATCCATAACAGTTTTCAGAAGTTACGGGACAGGGCAGAGAGGATGGCCGAGCGCTCGAAGGAGAACGCCACAGATCTGCTGATGTTTGGGAAGGAGCTCAGGTACCACCTCATCCTGAGGGCTGTTTCTGAATCTATGTGAATCCCAGTGGCGTAGCAAGTCAGCCCCGGGCCCATATGCAAAAAATTTGCACGGGCCCCCCCAAATGATATGGGCTCCAACTTGCAAAACCTGTTGATTTTTCTGACGTAAATACCATTACGTGACTATTAACAAGCTATTTTAATTATGGTCTAAATGCTTGGAAATAATATTTAACGTTTTCAAGTCCATTCATTGCACGCAAGCCACCCAAAAATCGCAATAAGCTTTGTGTTTTTTTTTTATTATAACACAAAGTCTCATCTTTCTGTAAATTTTAAGATCAAATACAAACAATAAATGTTTTGCGCTCTTTTATTTGTAGTGAGGTAACTACATTGGCCTCAGTTCAAGCTGCATGTGAATCAATGATATTTTACTCCTTAATATTTGCAGCACGAAATAAACATGAATAAATATTTGAATGCATTTTTTTTTTTTTAAAAACCTGAACAATTTATACAAACGAATGTCTCATGAAATCGATCAATTAGAGTTTCAAAAACATATAAGCCTACGTGTTATTGCTGTTTTTCGTGTTAAGAACAACAGGTTGGATGCCACAGACTTTTTTTTTTTCTTGCGGAGTGTAATTTTCACATTAATTTCACGCAATATAATATTATTTTATTATCGTAATTTTGACTTTATTAAATTAGTATGATGTTAATCTTATTTAGTTATTTTTCAGTGTGACACTAAAATGCCGCTGTAGGGTATTTGGAAGAGAGAGAGAGAAGAAAGACACGGGTTCGGGTCGGACTCGGGCGGAGAATTCTGATTAGCTGTCAGACAAGGGCCGGACCCGTGCAAGGCTCTATATTCGTTCCATTGTTTCAATTAAACGTTCCCCCTCGGCTCGGTGGGCCCCCAATCTGCCCGGGCCCATATGCACCTGCATACCCTGCATACCCAGACGCTACGCCACTGGTGAATCCCATAAACCAGTGGGTCTCATGCAGGGCTCTGAGGTCCACCTCCAAGGGCAACTTCCAAGGAGGCCTCAAATATTTTAAAATAAGTCAAAGCAAGCTTTAAAACAAGATATTTCTTAATTGAATTTACCCCTAAAGTTATAGAATTTAATTATTGTAATTTTGATTACAGTTGTTACAGTAGTTACTTAATTTCTGTCATTTAAAAACGGTTGAGAACCACTGTCTTAGACATGTAGAAAGACAAAAAAATCAGAATGATATATATATTCAAAATATAAAAGCAACTGTACATTTTTATTGACAAAAATATATTTTATCTATAAAAAAACTATTATTGGATGACCCCCCGCCCCTACCCAGCAGTACTGTTAAATGTATAAATAAATAATACCACAGCTAAGATGTTTTTGGCCATTTAGAGGAAATAAACTGAATTGTGACTTTAAAGGTGTCATAGGTGATTGTCTTCAGAAACATTTTTTGTTATTCTGGTTGAAAGTCTCTTCACATCCTGATAGCAATCATTAAGTTAAGTGGTCTAAATGTATTTATCTGTATTTATATATTCTGTGGAAGGTTTAGGACCAAGAAATGTCCGTCCAATCAAAACGCTCGGTCCGAGCGTTTTAATTGGCTTTCCTACCTGCCTGTCAACGCATGTATTTGCATACCTCTGCACACCCTGTTCGCGCAGACACGATACGTCATCGGCGCGTTCACGCACGCTGTGCAGAGAGAGCAAGAATGGCAGGCAAACATCAACAACCCAATCTTCCTTCCTGGTATTGTAGTACTTTTACTAACTGTGCTATAAAGTTTTCTCTCCGCTGAATGACACATGATGTAGCCCAGCGGTTCCCAATTCCAGTCCTCGCGCCCCCCGCTCTGCATATTTTGCATGTCTCGCTTAGTTAACACACATGATTCAGATAACCAGCTCGTTAGAAGAGAGCTACGTGCATGAACTGTGTTCCGATTGGCATGCTCCCTACACAGTGTTCATTGCTCCCTACTCCCTAAGCAGGGAAATCCGTTGAAGTTTACTTCACTTCGGAACATTCATTCACGGATTGCGCTGCGCAGCATCTTCACACACAGACGAAACTTACTAGAGAAGTGTGACATAATATACCTCTGTAAATAAATACCATTTAAACTCACGTCGAGCACACTTTAATGCCCTTTGTATGGAACATATATGCTTGCTTTGAACTGGACCGTTGATGTAGCCTATTGTAGTAATTTAATGTTGTCTCTGGTATTCTGCTCTTTGAGCGTGTGTGTGTTCAGGGGGCGTGGCTTTGGACGGCGATTGCAGGGAGGGTGGGACATTCGCTTTCAGTGCTATCAGGCTAAAGTTAGCATTTTCCGAGATCTCCAACTGCACCTTTAAGGCCTATGTTAATGAAAATAACCACTGTCTTAAACGTAGAAAATGTTTAGAATGTTTAAAATATAAAGGCAGCTGTAGATTTTTATCTACAAAAATATTACGCTTGTGATAACCAGTTTTTTTTTTTTCTACCACCAGCCTGTAAGGGTTTATTTTTTGATGGTGACTATTTGACTGTACATTATCTCTTATGTACAATGGTACAGTGGAGTACAGTGGTGGAAAATACCAGATTTTTTTCAGTGGTTTAAGAGACCCTGATTATCGGATGTTTATGACTGCCTGCCATAGATTTCAGCTTTGGTCTCTCTCCGCTCCAGTTCTTTGGGATCAGATGAGTCACCTGTGCCTAACCTGGCATCCTGCAAGAGTCCTTGGACTGCTCTCAGACGCTCTGTCAAAGGGCTTTCTGTTGAGTTCTCACTTCTGTCTGAAAAAGCTGCCCAACAGGTACTGTGCCGCCCACACATACCACGTGAACTAGCTGCGAGCTGCAACAGAGGAATTTAATTTGTTTATTTAATACAGGGCAGAAGAGAGGAGGATGATGTGGTGGAAAAACTGAATCTGTTCCTGGACTTGCTGCAGTCGTACAGGGTGAGTATTTATGTGCTTTAGCATTTAGCCACAGCTAAAATGTTTTTCTTTGTATTTTTGCCCATTTAGAGGAAATAAATTGAAATATGACTTTGAGGGCTGTTAAAAGATTATGCAGTTAAAACAGTACTAGTCAAAAGAATTGTTATTGATATAAATAAATGTTTTTAAGCAGCAAATCAGCATATTATAATGATTTCTGAAGGACCTTGTGACACTGAAGACTGGAGAAATGATGCTGAAAATACAGCTTTGCCATCACAGGAATAAATTACATTTTAACAAATATTCAAATAGAAAACAGTTATTTTAATTTGCAATAATATTTCATAGTATTAATGTTTTTATTGTACTTTTGATCAAATAAATACAGCCTTAATAAGAGACTTTATCATGAGATGTTTATTTTAAAAACATAAAAAAATTGTAATTACTACAAACTTTTTGACTGGTATATTTTTCTGAATTTTGACATTTTCTGAAGTCTTGGAATATAGCAAACGAGTTGTAATTTAGCTGTTTTCATCCACTGTTTATCTAGAGAGGACAGGAAATAATGGGGAGAGAGAGGAGTTACAGAATTGGCTTGTGTTGCAAGTTGAATTCAAACCTGTGTTACCCACATGAGCACCAAAGCTCAAAGTACATATAAGTTACCACTGAGCCATGGCACATAAGATTTTATGAGTGTGTACGTGTGGTGTCATACAGGACTTGTGTGAACGACATGAGAAAGGAGTCTTGCACGAACACCAGCGCGCGCTGCAGAAGTACGGTGTAATGAAAAGACAAATGCTGAGTGCCACGGTGCAGCCTAAAGAACAGGTTTCTGTCGAACAGCTGGAGTCCCGCATCGTCCAGGTCAGCCCTCACACACACACACACACACACACACACACACACACACACACACACAAACAAAGAGCTACAGCAGATTGTCAGGCAGAATTACCAGAGGGGAAATGTGGGGACCAATAGCTTGAGGGGCGCTGATACATCCTTTTAATTTAGTAGGTGAAATTGATCTGAAGGGCTTGAAACCAAAGCCCTTGAGCAAGATTTGTATTCTCAAAATCCCCTTGGGGATGCCGCAGGCATCTGAACTAAGATCTCTGCCTCTTTGGAGAGGTAGTAGTAGGCCTCTTTTTTTATCTTGTTTAGGCCTGGGTTTTCAAACTGTGGTCTAGAGAGGCTGCTAAGGATGCATGGAGGTTTGTCAAAGATTTGATTTAAAAAAACAAAAAACAAACCTTGTACAACAAAAAAATGTAACTAAATTCAATTTACCTTAAGATATTAAATATTTTTCAGAATTTGATTATATTGGTAGTACACTACTATTTGATCTGATTTACGCTTGGTAGATTGCGCTGGTCAATATGGAAATGAGATGTTGCGTCTGTGTTCATTATTGTGTGCATTTTCAGTAAATCACACGCAGAATTTTCTCCCGTCGGCGCTTTGATGGAATTGCGCTCTAACGCTAATTCGCCCTGTTTAGTAAATCTGGAACTTATTCAGCAAGGATGGAGTACATTGATCAAAAGTGACAGGAAAGACATTTATAATGTGTAAAAAGCTTTCTATTTCAAGTAAATGCTGTTCTTTTAAACTCTATTCATTAAAATGTATCACTGTTTCCCACAAAAATATTAAGGAAGGATCATGTGACACTGACGACTGGAGTAATAACTGCTGAAAATTCAGCTTTGCCATCACAGGAAGGAAATTACATAAAAAATGTAATGTTATTTTAAATTGTAATAATATTTCACAATGTTACTTTTTTACTACATTTTTGATGCAACTAGGTGAGAATAAGAGACTTCTGTCAAATAGATAAAAGAGAAATTTTACTGAATATTACTGAAATAGTAATTAATAACACTAATGTACATTCATCGCATTACCAGCACTGAGAATATTTTATAAGCCACCAAGTAATTCCTAGCAACCTGTTTCATTTTGTTAAGTCTATAAACTTTATACACTGACCAAACTTTCATTGAAGCATTTAATTGATCATTTGTGTAGCCATTTTGCACGTTCATTTTATTTTCTCATTTAACAATTTGATTTAGCAATTTAATTTTGTCATAAAAAAAACATAAAGGCCCTGGCCAGCTGGAGGACAAGAGAAACACTCCCTCATTCTGAATTGATACTGATGCAATGCCAAATCAAGTGAGGCACATACAATATCTGTCTAACCTTCAAATAGCATGTCATGATCCAGTGGTTTTTGTAACTGCTGGGTGGCTCGTTGTGACGATGATGATAATGATGATGATGGAGGTTAGGGTGGGAAGATGTGACCGCACTGTAACCTCACTGTGATCTCTTACTCACGGCAGCAAGAAAATGCCATTCAGGCCATGGAGCTGCGCAACTACTTCTCCCTGTTCTGCCTGCACCAGGAGAGCCAGCTCATATTCACATACCTGCCCATTACATCTCACATCCTGGGGGCGTTTGTAAACTCACAGGTGCAGGGACATAAAGAGGTAAGCTTATCTTGGTGTTAAAGCGATTCATTTTAATGTGCGCCAAAGTTAGTTTTATTACTTTGATCCTAACAAAGCTTTCTAATATTTACTGATGTGCCTTATTTTGCTCTGATCTAGATGGGTGAGGTGTGGCAGGATCTTCATTCCAAGCTTAAAAGTCTTTTTGGGGACGGTAATGGACAGTCTCCGCCTCTCAGCCCAAAATAGCCTCCCTTCTGTGCTTTCAGAATCGAAAGAAAATGAACTCCAGCTTGTTTTGAATAGCAGGATCAGTTCAGGAACTACGGACAGTCAGTATTCTTTCTTGCAAAGAGTTATGGGGAACTGCTTATGTGTGAATGTGTTATGTGGCGGTTCCTAAAATCTGTCTGTCGAAAAGGGCCCTCAATTTCCTACAGTTTGAACAAACTGACGCTTAACATTAACGGCTAATGTTGTTGAGGAAATGCAACAAGATGCTACAACACTGTATTAATGTTTAATCTACATGTATGCAAAGCTGATGTTGTTGTTTTAAAACGTAAGCTAAGCTGAAAGAGAAATTTTACATTGTACAAAACAGTGTAACCCATGAAAGATGACCTATATCTACTATTTTAGTGCAATATTTTAGCCAGAGCAGTGGTCAGTTGAATATACTTAGCAAACACAGGAAATATGCAGAAATGATATTATTAGTTGCAAAGGCATCATATTCTTCCTTGTTCGTGGTTTCAACTGACAGAATTTTCTGATTGTCTATTTTTAATTGTAAGACTTGTACTTCTTTTGCTTGCAGCTTTTTTACATTTCATCTTTATTTGTAAGTTATATTTACACTACCATTCAAAAGTCTGGAGTTGGTAAGGTTTTATTTTTGAAAGAAATTAATACTTTTATTCAGCCTGAGCACACCGAATTTAGCAAAAGTCGCAGTGATGACATTTATAGTGTTACAAAAGAATACTATTTCAAATAAATGCTGTTCTTTTGTACTTCCTGTTCATCAAAGAATCCTGAAAAAAATGTATCATGGTTTCCACAAAAATATTTATCAGCACAACTGTTTCCAACAATGACAAGAAATGTTTCTTGAGCAGGAAAACAGCGTATACTTGCATTCTCGCTGAGCATTATCGTGAGTTATTCAAACTTTTGAACAGTACAAGCGAACACTTTCAAACTAGTTGTCTGACAGTTCTATAAAATGTGAAAGGTCTTCTTTTTTTTTGTAAGCCTGAGCCTGGATTCAGAGAGTCTTAAGTAGTAACTACAATGAGCATGAAATAATTAGTTATTATTAGCTGCTCTATACGCCAAACACCTGTTTTCATTCAATAAATCATGAAGGTCTGAAATTTTCACACTGCTAGTAAGCTATCAGCTATCATGTGAACTATACTTCAAAATATGTCTCAAAAAACATTTTACTTTCAATTTACCATAAACTTGTACAGAAGCTGTTGCTGTTGGTTGATAGTGCATGCATCATGCATATTATTGTCTTAATTGTTTAACATTCTGTAAAACCCTTTAGCAGAACTTATTATCACTTGTACATGTTTGGTTTTATTTTTGGACTAGGTAAAGCATTAAAGAAATGAAAGCAGTTGTTGTACTCCAATATGTATTCAATCCTGACACCTGCTGGCACAGAGGGCAAATGGTTTGAGAATTAAGTTTCACCTGTATTACATTCAGTCTGTCTACTTGCAGTTGTTTATTTCCACTATAACTGACAGATAGATACATTAAACAGATAGACAGACAGACAAATACTTCATTTTATTCTGCACTTTCCAGCATTTTATTTAGTAGATGACAGGTAGATGAATATAAAAGATCTTCATAAGAAAGGTATGATTTTCGGTGTACTCTACTGAACAACTGTTGTAGGAATTATGAACAAAGAAGGAGGTAAAAACAAAACATCAGAATACAGAAGATACATGCGTGAATTTAATCTAAATATAAATGGAACGTGAAAAAGTGTGCTTATACAAAATGCTGTACATTTATTACAATAAAATACAGCATTTCATATCTCATGATTTCACATAGTATCCAAGAAACCATGTAGTTGGATAATTTCCACTGATACAGTGGCAGTGTTCATCAGTGGTATTCAAACCCCAATCACACATCCTCCACTTCCTCCAGTTTGTGCTCCACTATCACATCGTGACCGTGGAATTTAAAATATCCCAAGAACTTCTTTTTCTGAAGCATCAGTGGGAACCACAGGACATCATCTGCCCACATCTGGATGAAAGGTATTTTATCTGTGTCAAACCACTGTGGCCTCATCTCTGAAAGAGAAAACAAACCGCTTCAGTGGCACGTTATCAGACCTTCTGTCTCAGTATGTGGATCATTAAGTGATGTGGCACTGTATTACCTTCTGATTCGGTTGGCTCTCCTTTATAGGTGTTAGCTCTAAAAATGTGGACATCCAGCAGTTCTGTTTCCCCAATAAACTCAAATTTGATATTTCCAATCTTGTGAAGGGTGTCAACGGTGAGGCCACTTTCCTCTAGCAGCTCCCTGTCAAATAAAATGGCATTTTGTTTTAGCTGGAAAACCAATAAAAGCAGGGAAGATTGAACATGGCCAATCGCTGACACCATTGTTAAGTTCTACAGACAAGTAAATAATATAAAACACTCTCAGCATTACAAGATTCAAACTGTTTAACTTTGTAACTGTTTATCTGTAGCTTCAAGGAAGTGAGAAAAGACACTGGAAGAATATAATAGCTTTTTTAAAAGTGAAACTGCTGTACGTTTGTGTAAGAATAATTCTAAAAATAAATAAAATATCTATCTATCTATCTAAATCTCGGCTCTTGGCACCAGAAAGTAGACCATTCTTAATGCTTTTATACCTGAAAACAACTGCTATGATTCAGCGTTTGAACTGTAAGACAATTATATTAACTAAAAGGTGACAAACATCCAATTTTCTTGTCTCTGGAAATCTTTTACACCGCGTTCAAAACACTGCAAAAAAACATAGCCTCCAAGAGCACACACATAAAATAACTAAATATTTGTTAAATACAGTTTTATTTATCATATGTTCTCATATTTATTTTACTGTTGTAACATTGTAGTAAAACCAGTTACAGTCGGTTTGACCTGCAAACTTCATAATAATTATTAATTATAAGATTATTTGCTCACTAAAAAAAGAAGAAAGTGAGAATTAAATTGTTTTGACCACTAAATTAGAAATGTCCCCCTTTCACATTTCAGAAATTGCCTCCATATATTAACCAGTGTTATTATTGTTGACTAAAATAAAAACAATAAAAAATCATTAAAATAAAATATTAAAGCTAGTTCAACAGGTATCATTTATGTTTATTTTAAACTGAAGTACTAAAATGACTAAAACTAAATAAATTAAAACATATAGACATACTTTAACAAAGTGACAAAACACTCCACAAAATGACTAACTTTAAAATAACTTTAACTAAAATGAAATTAAAATCTAATTCAAAATATTAACAAAACTATAACTGAAAGGATTTTTTTTTTTTTTTGGCAACAGTAACACCCTCGTGTGGTATTGTGTGTGAATGGCTGTAAGACTCACCGTCTGGCCGCCTGCTCTATAGTCTCTCCTGGCTGGACTTTCCCTCCAAACCCATTCCATTTGCCAGCTCCAAAGCCTCTTTTCTTCATGCCCAACAACACCCGGCCGGGCTGCACCACCAGCACCAGGGTCAGCAGTTTATTAGTCAACATCACCCTATACATAAAACACAGTCTCTTTAATGGATAGTAGACTATTTGTTAGACTTGCTTTAAAATTATGCTCATCTCCATTATACAGACAGTATATGACTTTTATTTACACTATCAGCATTGGAAACATGATTAACTTTTCTTGTATATATACATCAAGCAACAACTATTAATTGATCGGATAATCAATGAATGATTCATATAAATCGGTACAATGTGGCTTCCTAAATTCATTTAGATAAAACTGTTCACTTCACAGTTACTTCTATCCAAATAATTTGCTTACTTTGTCCAAAGTAATAAGCAGAGACAAAAAAAACGTAATCACATATACGGTATAAAAATCAGATACGTCAATATGCAGATATCTGAGTCTCAGTTTAATGAATCGTTAGTCTTATTCCCGCGGTCAGATGATCACATGGAGGCTTCAGATTGACAACAATGAATGTAGGCACAATAGTGATTGACATCTTATTCAGATGGTTAATTATCCAAATGCAGCATATGATTTACAGATCTGCGAAAATATATTACTCCATTAGCTATGGTTGACTCCACCTACCTACGTTTTGTAACTGAGAGTGCAACAGTGAAATGTTCTCGATGGGAAAAGTGACTCATTTTCTGTGAATCGGTTCTTTCGAACAGAACTAAACGAACTAAACCTACATTTCAAATACATAAATTGGCTAAAATTGCATGTTTTGGCCAAACCGTAAATATGTTTCAAGTAGCCTACATTGTACCATTTCTGCTATACTACTACTAAAGGTAATTATTCCTCATATCACCAAATGTAAATCATTGAAAAGATCCGACTCCAAAGAACGAGTCTTCGAATCTTAATTCGGAGTGTGCAACAGACAAATATTCCTCGACTGACACTGAACGCAATCATTAGGCACACAAACTCAAAGATGACCGTGTATAACAGTGAAATGATCACTAACTGATATATACATAAATGCATTTCATTTAAATAATTCATAATATATCCTATATATAGCACGATAATGCATAACTCAGTGATTTGAGTCTGCGCAAAGTGCACGCATCTTTGATCGCATGGGGACACCATAGACGCACATGTGTCTCCTTGTTTTCTTGTACTTAAGTTCCAAATGTATCTCTCCAGATCACTTGTTTTTAAAGATGTGGAAACGTATCCAAAGGTCGTTCATTCACGTGTCAGCGGTCTCTCTAAAGAAGACGCCTCTGCATATGAAGGGGAAGAGTGCTGCCGATCAGAGATGGCTGGTGCGGCAGCTCAATGACCCTTTCGTTAAAGCTGCTCGCGCAGAATTACCGCTGCAGAAGTGCCTTTAAACTGATCGAGATCGATGACAAATACAGACTTCTCAAACCTGGCTTGAGTGTCATAGATTGCGGCTCTGCGCCTGGTGCATGGAGCCAAGTTGCAGTCCAGAGAGTCAACTCAACAGGAGAAAGTAAGTGAGCTGCTGAATTATGAATCACCAGTGTAATATCACACCATATAATATCTATGCATGCCATCTTAGGATACATACACTGCAGTTAAAACGTTTGTTTGTTTGTTTTGAAAGAAATTAAGAGTTTTTGTTCAGCAAGGATGACAGCGACAGTAAAATCACTTATTTTTGTACAAAATAAATGCTGTTCTTTTGGACTTTATATTCATCAGAGAATTCTGAAAGATGTTTCACAGTTTCCACAAAAATACAAAGCAACACTATTGTTTTGAGCATTCATAATAATAGGAAATATTTCTTGAGCAGCAAATAATCATATTAGCATGATTTCTGAAGAATCGTGTGGCACTGAAGACTGGAGTAATGATGCTGAAAATTCACAGAAATAAACTACATTTAAAAATATGATCTAATTGTAATAATATTTCACAATATTATAGTTTTTACTCTATTATTGATCAAATACATACAGCCTTTTTGAGCATTATTATTTTTTTATAAAGCACTTACTCTTTCCAAAACATAAAAAGAAAACTTACTAACCCCAAACTTTTGAATGGTATAAATTACATGCATCCTGAATGTTTGGTTGTTTTTACTCGACTGTCCAACCCATCCATCATTATTATTTTTTTTAAAGTAATTCATATATAAGTACAATTTATATATGTCTACAGAACTAATTTTAAACATATGAGCATCCAAGATTATGATAGATAGATAGATAGATAGATAGATACTTATATTTATAATCTATTAGACTATCACATTTTGGTTTAAGTGTCATTTCTTTTAGCTGATGAGGATATAAACACTATACCATTTGTTCATTCCAGGTATGGATCTTACTAAAGGAAGCGTAATAGGAATATATTACGCATTTCCCCTTTGGATGGAGCTCAGCTGCTGTCCAATCATGACATCACTGAGCCCTCGACTCACGTGGCGCTGGAGAGGCTCCTCCC
Organism: Tor tambroides; assembly: GCA_021397915.2. Classification (NCBI taxonomy): domain Eukaryota; kingdom Metazoa; phylum Chordata; class Actinopteri; order Cypriniformes; family Cyprinidae; genus Tor; species Tor tambroides. The sequence goes on from JAFVLL020040753.1 coordinate 153,000, forward strand.
TGAAGCTCGAGCAGATGTCATCCTCAGTGACATGGCCCCCAATGCCAGTGGGCTCAGGGAACTGGATCATGAAAGACTGGTCACCATGTGTCTATCAGTGCTGGACTTAGCTGACAAGGTTTTGCGCCCCGGGGGCTCTTTGATTTGTAAATACTGGGATGGAGCTTTGGCCCATAAGCTCCAGCAGAGGCTGTCCTCTATGTTTCAAGATGTAAGAACAGTAAAACCAAGAGCAAGCAGGAAGGAGTCCGCAGAGCTTTTCTTTCTGGTGAGGATGTTCAAAATAAGATAGGATGAAGTCTTTTTCATGCAAATGCATTTTTCATATATAAAATATAATAAATGTATATTTTATTTAAAAAAATAGTTTTGTTCCTATTACTTATATATAAAAACACTTACCTCAGTGCATCAGAAACCAGAAACTCAATACAGATCCTGGATAAAAATGCTATAGCAGAATAATTAGATTTAGGTGTTGAATATAACATTATGTTAAGTCAGATTTGCATATGATTTTCAGTTTATCAGGGAGGCCTAGCAGTGTTAAAGTTTTAAATAATTTCATAAAGCCACGATTGGCATGCATCTAAATTGTTTTTTAGTGAGTAATTCCATATTTCTAGTGTATTTTTGTTTCCTTCTGTTAATAATAAAACAAAAGTACAGAGAGAATATTAAAAAAGGAGAAATATTTACTCATATTTTATTTGATGGATTAAATCAGTGGTTTTCAAACAGTGGTTTGTGAAGGATTCCAATTGAGTTTTTCTGACTAATTAAAAATAATAAGCTAAATAAATAAATAAAATAATTATAATTGACAAAAAAAAAAAACTACTCATGACAATGAATTAACAGATTGTTACATTAATAATTAAAGTTTGTGTTCTCTCACTTCAACAGACCTTACTGTTGTTTAACAACATACCAATTGTTGAGTTGATGAAATGTCTTACCAAGAAAAAAATTAAATAAATAAAAAACTTTCAAAAGACAAATTGTTGTTCCAGCTTAAAAAAAGTGTTCATGCTGCCTTAAATTTTTAAGTTTAGTCAACCTGAGCTGTAAAGTTGTGTTAAGTGACAACTTGGATATCAACAAGTTAAATCCTGGAAAATTATTCTAACTTTAAATTTGTGAGAGAATTGCAGTAAATCTCATTTCAGTGACAGTCATGCACTGTGTACAATTCCAACTTCTTACCTAACAAACAGGAGGCTCATTTAGCCTTTACTAGTTAATGTTTATTAGCTAAAAGTAGCAATGTATTTACGGTAATTCCAATGAAATGAACATGAAAGAACAAAACAGCAGTCTGGCAAAATTATGGATCAGCAAATGTTATTTCATGATTCATCTTTACCCTACGAATATTGTACACAACTTATACAACATAAAAGCAATTGTTTTGAGGAAGCCGGTTTTGTTTAAGACTTTGTGAAGTGTTTCTGTTGTTATAAATAGTAACATTTATGCGCATAATGTATGTACATTTATAATGTATGTAAGTGTTCGATCTGACTTCCTAGGAAGAGAAAAGTCTAATTATTTAGGTTCATTAGTAACCGTCTAGTTATAGTTGATATAATAAGAACAAAGTGACAGTCTGGCAAAATTATGGAGTGGAGTCCATAATTTAACTTACAGAAATTATAAGTGTCCATACAGTAGATGAAAATTGAAATAATTAAACTCTTTGGGGGTGAATTAAATTAAAGGGATAGTTCTGCCATAATTTACTCTTCCTCATGTTGTTCCATCCAAACTTGTGTGACTTTCTTTCTTCTGTGGAACACAAAAGAAGATATTTAGAAGAATGTTGGTACTTAAGCAGTTTTTGGCTTCTGTTGACTGAAAAAATATATATATTCAATGGAAGTCAGTGGGAACTGATACTATTTGGTTACCAACATTCTTCCAAATATCTTCTCTTGTGTTCAGCAGAAAATAGAAGTGCATACAGGTTTAGAACGACATGCGGGTAAATGTTTTTCATTTTTGAGTGGACTATTCCTTTAAGGAAGAAGCTCATTTATTTTAAAGCTTGATTTGTCTTATTTTAAATTATTTTTAGTCATTAAGGCTGCCTAATGGGCCTCGGCCCTCTGGTTCACTATCCTAATGAGATTGGGATATTAGGTAGCCTGCAATTTTGCGTTTACCCTTGTTCCACCAACTAAAAAAGTGCAAGAAACACTGGACCGGAAGATATCAAGCTTGCCAGAAGATGGTGCTCTTGAGTTGCCAGTTTGAAAGCAGCAGACTCATATTTGTCCCCAGACTCTCTCACACCCCGGCATGGACCGGCTGTTACTGGGAGCACTATTCCCCGACCGTTTGAGAGTCGAATGCTCAAGAGTTAAAAATCCAGCATTGTCATTTGCATTTTAGCAAACTCTTGAAGTGTGGCTTATTTGACAACACTTTAATTTTGCGTTTCCCTAACCGGAAAGCAAAATTGTTTGCGCAATACCGAAAATCAGTTTTTCCAGTCGTGTAGAAAGATGCAATCATTCTCTCATTACAAGCCGAGGAGCTGCAGAGAGGATGGATAAGTGTCTTATAGACAGTATGACTAATGAGAATCCTTTGTCCCTGTAGCAATGCAGTCTCGCAGATATTAGCCTGACACATTATTATCTCAGACACTGGCTTTCTACAGTCCAGCTGTGAATGACATCCAGCTTGCGCTGCATGGAGAGTTTAGACCTAACCCTTGGTAGTATGCCGAACAGAAACATTAGAGATAATAAAATGGGGTTTAATGACTCATAGAGGTTAGATCGGAGTATATTCATCACTAAAGCCTCATGGAGTTTTATGGTTATACACCAGTTACAAGCAGAACTCCTCAAACTTTAAGTAGCTCAAACTGTATGCTGTAGGTTTGATTCGAAAGCACTAGAAAGAGAATGTCAGGTTCGACTCTGGATTGCTCTAATCTCAAACTCAGGGAATCTTCAGCTGAGAGACTCAAACACACCTAAATGAATTCTGCCGGCAGCTCTGGCGCTTTCATATTCGACTGAGCTGCAGTGTGTTCCATACAGTATGGAAATTCTTGCAACCTCACTCTTTAATCTGAGATCCTGTGTCAGCAACATGTTTAATGTGCGTGCCATTTCGGTCAATTTGAATGCTGTGGTTTTTGATCATCGCTCTGACGTATCAAACGCGTACACTTGAGGGACAATCCACTCCTGCATCAGTGACATGTCAAAAGAGCCTGGAGAATTCATTATGGAAGATTAAGGAATTTATTTGAGAGCTTAGTTTTATACGACTGTTAACGGTTGTAAAAGTTGAGACTAGTGTCTGCAGGGGTTCAGCCACACTGAGTGATATGGAAATACAAGTGGTCGTGCTAAATTTATAATAGCTTTTTTGGCCCCTGAAGTTATCGTCTTGATTTTAGAAGTTTTTTTTTTCTCTCTCTATATATTTTTCTCTCTCTCTATATTCTTTCTATAAGGTTCATTGCTGTTAACTCACGTCCTTCTGGTTTCCTGGAACATCTCAAATTCTCTTAAAGGTCAGAGTTCAGACACTCCAGTGCACTGTAATAATGTGCTGTCTAACATTTTGACAGACCTGAATTTAGAGTTGGATAGCAAAAAACTTTTGGCAAAACTTTTACTTGCGTTTCTGAGGTTGTGAACCATTAAGGATTCATGCCTTCTACATTTGTCGATTTTGAATTGAATGTGTATTTAGGCAGCATTTGTTATTCAAATTTGAATTTAAAGAAGTAGAATTAAAGTTCTAAATAAATAAAATTCAAATGAATTCATTTAACTTTTGTTGAATATGAATTGCCCATAAACATGTTATTAAATGCACTGCATAAGTGGTACTTCCAGGAACAGAAATGTCCATTTATATTTCATTATATTTAATCAATGATTTTCATTTTATGGAGCATGGTAGAAGAACACTTCATTTCCCAGAATAAATCATCTCAGCAATGCCCATTTAAGCCTCAGGAGTTAAACGCTAAAATTGAAAACCTGAGGTCTGAATTGAAGAGTAGGCTACTAAACATAACGCACTGAAGAACATAAAGGAACCTGAAATGTTTTGCCCGAACAAATGCTGAACTGCTCCCAGTGCTGTTACTCTCTGCAGGAAAGTGTTTAATAGTTTGTGGTTGATAAAATTTATCAGTGTTTTTGAAAGAAGTCTCTTATGCTCACCAAGACTAATCAACTGTAATATTGATTGCAATATAATATGATTACAGTTTACAATAAACCTGATCCTTCAGAAATTATTCTAATTATGCTGCTTTTGTGGTCAGTTAAGAAACATTTCTTCTTATTATTAATGTGGAAAACAGTTCTTCTGCTTAATACTTTTGTGGAAACCACATTTTTAAGGATCCTTAGATGAACTGAAAGTTCAAAAGAACAGCATTTATTTATTTTTAATTTTTTTGTAACATTGTAAATGCCGTTATTCTCACTTTTTTAATCCATTTAATGCATCCTTTCTCAATGAAAAGTATTAATTCCTTACAATACAAAATATGGTTTTACATATGTTTTGATAATTTAGCTTACTCATTTTTGCTCATTTACATTCCAGAGCTGATATTTAGGATTGCCTACCAGTACAAAAAACTTAAAACATTAATTAAAAAATTAATGGACTTTTGATAGAATGCTTATTAGAGCAGGGTTTCCTCAACCATTTTAAATACTAATCCAAAATAAGATGAATTTCCAATACTCTCAAAACAGTCTTTGGACCTGTTCATAATTATCTTAAACATGCAGTAAATTATAATTAATTTTCTTGGCACACTACATCAATTTCCAACCCAAGTCTCATGCTGACCAAAAAGTAACACAGAAAACTAAAGCAAAGACATATTCTCAAGTGCACATCATGTTGTCAAATGTCATTGTATTGATTTCTGCTATAATACACACAGCACAGGAAATGCAATTTACTAAATTGTTCAATCAAACCTTTTCTGTCCATAAATGTGAAAACCCAGAGCAAAAAAACAAGGGAGTACACTGGAGAAACAAGAAGGTGGTTATGTAACACTGAGAATAGATGGAGAAGAGAGCAGAGTCTCAATTGAGATGAGAGTCACTTTAAGTGACCATTTTATGAATCATGGTTGGACAGAGGGTTCAGCTCAATGTCAACAGATACTGTGACTTCAAAAAAAAAAAAAAAGAAGAAGAGAAGAGAGAGAGGGCAATGTCATTGGTCATTCAATGTCAAGAAAGACCAAACATCGGTATCTGTGATGTGCAAACCTATTGACAAAGTAATTATTTTTGAAGAGGGACTGCAGAGATACTATAGCCTATATGGGTGTCAAGATGCAACATTCACACCCTTTTATGTTCATGCATCTGAAAAACGTGTGATGTAGAGATTTCATAAATATGTATAGTCAGTTACAGAAACATGTTTGTGGGCTTTTTTAAAGGGATAGTTCACCCCAAAATGAAAATTCTGTCAATAATTGCTCACCCTCATGTCGTTCCAAACCTGTAAGACCTTTTTTCATCATCAGAACACAAATTAAGATATTTTTGATAAAATCTGAGAGCTCTCTGACCCTCTATAGACAGCAACGCAACTGCAGTGTTAACGTTCTTGGTGTGAACGGGCCTTAAAGGATGTCATGGAAGGCTACATATTGCATACTGCAAAATCAAATATCAACTTAAAGTGCTAGTTCACCCAAAAATGAAAATTATGTCATTAATTACTCACCCTTGTGTCGTTCCAAACCCGTAAGACCTTCATTCATCTTTGGATTTTCATCATTCATCATTTTCATCATTCATCATTAAGATTTTGATGAAATCTGAGAGCTCTCAAACCCTCCATAGACAGCAACACAACTGAAATGTTCCAAGGACATCGGTAAAACAGTCCATGTGACATCAGTGGCTCAACTTTAATTTTGCAAAGCTATGAGAATACTTTTTGTGTGCAAAGAAAACAAAAATAACATAATTATTCAACAATTCTTCTCCCCGAGTTACTGTCTTCCGCCATTTTGGAGAGTAGCACGAGTCGCGCTTTCCCCAGAACGTAATCAGCGTTGTTTATGTTCAGGAGAAAACGCGCGCTTGCTGAACGTAAACAACGCTGATTACATTGATTGCATGAGAACTATAAGGATACCTATATTAGCATTCACATTAACGGACAATATCGTCCGTTTATTCTACGCACATACTCGTCTGCCACTTTAAATTCTCAAGCTTGTTATAGCAGAATTGATTCTGTTTGGGTGTTAATGTATTTATCGTTAATCAGCTGTAAAAAAAAATAATTAAAAAAAAAAAATAAAAACCTTCTGAAAGTGATTCCAGCGATATTGTTTCTCTGTGCCTTTATCGTTAGCTGTGGTGTGGACTCTGCTATTCTTTAATGTTGAGAACGATTTTTAGAACTATTTATCATTATTAACATGTTCTTCACAATAAGAATGAAATTGTTCTTTTTAAGAACTGTTCACTCTAATGTTCTTTATGGAACTCTATGCCATCACATCAAAACCCTTTTTCGAATTTTTTATTTTAAGAGAGTTGTAGCCTATATGTAACCAACAGATAACAATCCAATATTACTGATGTTAGTATCTCCTTTAAATAAATGTTTTACCTAAAAAGAATTCAGTGCTTAATTAGTGTGACAATGCAGTTAAATGAAACTGCTAAGTTAAGAGTCTGTTAATTGTTTTGAGAACACTGACCGTTGGAGAAATAAAATTAAGGAAAAACTATTAAATTTGTGTGTCTTTAGCTCAATATATCATATAGTCAGCAAATTAAAATTTGGATATAAATGTTTATTTTGGTAAAATTGTTTAAAAATAATGTGGTGAACATTTTGGTGGTGCTGTATAACAAAAAATGACAACGTTAATTATTTTGACAATATTGATTATAATTTAGATGTGTCTAATTATTTGAGAAAAATGTATTCTCTGAATAAGGGGATAAACATGCATACTTATTTAAATTGATTACTGCACAAATGATATTCCTCTGTTGTGTGATATAGTGAATTTCTTTGAATTGCTGTTCTGTAAATTCCTTATCCTGTCATCAGTATCCACAATTCAAATTCACACTCAGAAATTAGAAAGTGATGATTATTAAAGAGATAGTCCACCCAAACAATGAAAATTCTGTCATCATTTACTCACCTTCATGTTGTTCCAAACCTGTATGACTTTCTGCCATCTGCTGAACACAAAAGAAGATAATTTGAAGAATGTTGATAACCAAACAGATTCGGTACCCACTGACTTCCATTGTAATTTGTTGTACAATGGAAGTCAATGGGAACCAAAACTCATTAATTACCAGCATTCGTCAAGGTACTTTCTTCACCATGAAATGGCACGTAGCTCATCCTTAATGGTAACCCAAATTCCTAATGTGTATGTTTTTATTCAATTAACAGTGCCCCGGGTAACACATTTTGCATGAATAAATGCCCTTTGAATTAACATAGTAAATATCCTTGTTGCAATCAGATTAGACCCCACAATTGGGGGGTTTTGAAGTCTGATTAAGCTATGCAATTTGTAAACCTTATAGCAGTATTTGCATGCATTTATGAACTCAGAGAAACAGGCTATTGTTGTTCCAGCAAATTTGAGAGTGACCCAATAAAACACAGCTTGTCTCTCATGTTGGGATGATTGTAATAACCGTAAGCAGAGTTAAAGGCTGTTTTCCCTCCACTAATTCCCTTCTTTAGTGTTTTGATCACATTTGATACTACTCCCATGGCTATAGAAGCTAAAATATATTTGTATTTAATCAAGCAATTCCCTGCCAGTTGCTGTGCTGTTTCACACAGGTGAGAATTTGCACACTTCGATATTAAATGAATCTGTTCCAAGAGCGTTCCAGGGGGATGGTGCACTGTCAGGTTAATTTACTTTTGTTAGGACAGCTGGTGGCTTGTATGTAAATATCAGTCAATTAAGGAAGAGAAATTATACGCGGAGACTATGTATACTTCCTAAAATTTAATTATGAGAATACAAGATCAGCTATTTAATCTTATGGCTTCTGGCAAAGAACGCAAAGAAACCCAGCGGAAATAAAGTTAACTTGCTGAAAACTTGATTTGTTCGGTGATATACAAATAAAGATACGCTTAAAAACATTTGATGGAGTGCCGGCTTAGATATTTTCAGCGACTGTGCCAATGCTCTGTGTGGAGTTTAAAGCTGCAGAGGCTGACAACGAACCCCTCCGATATGAACAGATACTTGCACCTTCCAGTGCTGAATGAACACAAATCTGTTTTCTGTGGGTCTGGAGGAAAGAGATTAGAATGTTTTCTCAGAGAGTTTTCTTCTCACAGGTCTGTCATGAAGGCTTGTTGAATGAGAAAATGAATCAAACAGATTATTCTGACAGGATTTGGAATGACTGAATGACAAGTTTCAAATGGCTGAGGAAGCTTTCGGGACACATTTAAGCAATATCTCACGGGCAAGAGCACCGTTATACTGAATATCAGCATGGGTTAACTGCAGGTAGTTACAGCTGTGTTGATATTAAGTGCAACAGCATGATATTGCTTTTATACAACAGTACATACACAAGAGTTTGGGGTCAGTATGATTTTTTATTTTTTTTTAAATACGTTTATTCAACAAGACTGCATTAATCAAAAGTGACAGTAAAGACAAAACATTTCAGTTTCAAATAAATGCTGTTCTTTTGAACATTTCTTATGATGGTTTCCACAAAAATATTAAGCAGCACAAATGTTTTTTGAGCAGCAAATCAGCATATTAGAATGATATGTGACACTGAAAACTGCAGTAATGACTGCTGAAAATCCAGCTTTACCTTCACAGGAATAAAGTGCATTTTGTTTTTAAATATACAGACAACAGCTTAATTGTAATAATATTTTACAATAATTTTAATTAATTTTAATACTGTAATTTTTATTACAGCCTTGGTGAGTAAAAGAGACTTCTTTCAAAACCATTAAAAAATATTTTGGATCCAAAAACCCGATCCCAAACTAATGAGTACAAGTAGCATAACAAGGAGCAATTAGGCTACAGTATGTACAATATGGACATCATTTTTCCATTTATATTTATCTATTTTGGAGTTATATTCCCTCTAATTGCATTAGAAATTATACTAATAGCGCTTAAGTGCTAATGATGCTTAAGCCTGGTTAAAATCCTCTGTTTGCAGTAAATGTTGGGTTAAGCACATTTTGACACATAGCATGTAACTGTGAGCTTGCTGTTTACTCAGAAGTGTTTGATTTGATGTTTAAAGCCTGAAGGAAATTAATTAAGATGTTTCACTGCATTTATCTATATCTAGATATCCCAACAGGCATTCATAGAACTATGGACAGTCATATTAGACTTCAGATTCACCAACTGTGATTTTAAGAGGTTGCCACTGTGTGCACCACTTTTGTCTTGATGTTCAAAGATGGTGGCATGCAAGGCGAGATCTTTGTATTTTATCCATTTATTTTGTGAACAAGAACTAAGTGTTTTCTTCGCAGGGGGTCCACTTGGTCACTCTAACCCTTTGCTTTGATACATCCCCCACTCTCTGTAGATACTTTTTTAAAGTTTAAATTGATGTTTTGGATGTATGATAGAGTTCACTGTGCCTCAGTCACTTGGGCAAAAATAATAGACAAAGACTATTATTCTTCAATCAACAGGTGGTTCGGCTGACCTTCTCATCAGCAGTGTTTACTAAAATCAGATGAGCTTTCTGTGTATTAGTCACTGTTTTTCAGTGACATTTTCTGTAGGTTAAATCGTTACGCTTGTAGGTGGCGACAAAGGACTGTCTTTATAAGTGAGTCATTGAATTATTTCTTCAAAAACAGTAGTTCATCATGTATAAGCAGTCATCATCAGTAGTTCATCATGTATAAGCAGTCATCATCAGTAGTTCATCATATATAGGCAGTCATGGCCTAATGGATAGAGAGTTGGACTTGTAACCCGAAGGTCGTGGGTTCGAGTCTCAGGTCTGGCAGGGATTGTAGGTGGGGAGAGTGAATAACCAGCACTCTCTCCACCCTCAATACCACGACTGAGGTACCCTTGAGCAAGGCACCGACCCCCAACTGCTCCCTGGGCGCCGCAGCATTGGCTGCCCACTGCTCTGGGTGTGTGTTCACTGCTGTGTGTGTGTGCACTTGGATGGGTTAAATGCAGAGCACAAATTCTAAGTATGGGTCACCATACTTGGCCACATGCCACTTCTCTTTCCCTATAAAACAAGTGACTTTGTCTTTATGAGTGAATCATTCACTCAATATTATTATATTATTACATTATATTACATTATATCATATTGTATTATGTTATATTATATTATATTATATCATATTATATTATTTCTGAGTTGTTTTTCGTAATAATCACTTCTGGACAGATCAAAAATTCTATAATATTTGTAATTCATAGTTTATTTCCTGTACAATTTGTTTTCTTTATTCCACAATGCTCTGTCATTATTAATACAGTTTTTTTATTGCTTTGGTGCGATTTTCACAAGCAGTTGGTAATTTTTCAAAACTCTTACTACTAATATCACAACAGATCATCAAAAGTGCTCTTTTTCAGACATTTCAGCACATTTTCAATTGTGTTAGAGAAAATATTTGAGAAAATATCCTTTTCACTACTCAAAATAAGTGTTTCATCTATATAAATGTTTCATTCACAGTAACTGCCTTTCATAAAGCTATTACTATCAAACTTTTCATTTGCATGACTTCTCATTCAGTTTAATACATTTGTCTATTATTTAATTCAACTCAACTCATCTTAATGGTTAATCAGTGAATCATTTGGTGCATCTATAGATATAGATTCAATAGATATATAGATTCTATAGAATGTGATTGCAATTTAGGGATAGCCAAATGCAATGAATTATTTTTATACTAAAAGTGATTTGTCTAAGATGATAACCACTATTTTGTAAGTGTGTGTGTGTGTGTGTGTGGTTCAGGTAAACCCTATTTTATGGGGACAAAATATCCCCACAAAGATGGCAATATCTGAAATCATTGTCTTTTTTTTGGGTCCAATGAGAAACAAAATTTTTTTTTTCATAAGAGTAGGTTTAGGAGTAGGGTTAGTGTAGGGGGAGACAGTATAAAACCCATTATTCCTATGGAATGTTACCATAATGATAGGAAAACCTGTGTGTGTGCGCGTTTTTGTGACATATGAGGACACAAATTTGTATAATGACATGGATATGACATAGCAGGTATTACAAGGAGAAGGTGACTTATGAGGACATTACCCCATTTCCCCATTTTTTCAAAAGGCTTATAAATCATACAGAATGAGTTTTTTTCAGAAAGTAAAAATGCACAAAGTTTCCTGTAAGGGGTAGGTTTAGGTGTAGGGTTGGTGTAGGGCAATAGAAAATGCGGTTTGTACAGTATAAAAACCATTACGCCTATGGAATGTCCCCACAATTCACAAAAACAAACGTGTGTGTGTGTGTATGCTACATTGTGGGGACCAAATGTCCCCACAAGGATAGTAAAACCTCAATTTTTTGACATTGTGGGGACCGGCCTGCTGTCCCCACGAGGGGAAAAAATATTAAAAAATAGTAAATGATGTTCATCTGAAAGTGTAACAATGCGAACAGGTTTTCTGTAAGGCGTAGGGTTAGGGGGTAGAAAATATTGTTTGGTCAGTATAAAAACAATAGGAGTCTATGGAAAGTCCCCCCCCCCAAAAAAAAAATTCACAGAAACAAACGTGTGTGTGTGTGTGTGTGTTTACTGTAACCATATTTTGGGGACAAATTGGTAGAAGTAAGCAAAACTTGACAAAATCACCTAAAACCTCCCTTTGAGGATGTCCTCATTTGTAAAACCGTGTGTTTTGCTATTTGTGAACATACAGCAGGAAACAAGGGAGAGGAACTGATCAGAGATTGATCAGAGATGTATCAGAAGAAGGGAGACAGCTGGCATCAAATACAGCATTTTACATTACATTATGCCATGTGATACTGTATATAGGATCATTACCATGGTAAAGACTGCACATTACAATAACTCACTCTTCATCTGAAAAATTCAGCTAGAATATAGATTCAGTCATATGGTACAGTGAGGACATTTACTGCATTGACAGTAAACTCTGTTCTAGCACAAAACCTTATGGCCATGTCATATCTTCATCACACCTTTTGATAACACACTGGATAAATACTTTTACAAAACATTATGGATTTTATGAGAGATATGCAAGTTAGATAATGTAAGTGTATTTTCTAACATGACAGTTATTGCCTGAAATACTGTAATTATTTCAGAAACAAAGGTGATTTGAAACATGTATCTTGCATTGTTTGCTCTTGAGTGAACTGATTGTTAAAAGTACTAACTTGAAAGAAGATATTACTGTTGTGTTTTGGCGATTAAACCAAATATTCTCAATACATATCACAATGATCTTGTGTTCTGAAACAATAATTATGTGGAATGAAAATATGTGCAACTACAATGAAATCATGAGACCAGGTTTTGAAAGAATGACTAGTGGTGTTACAAGTATGATCAGTTTAAAAGTTTGTACTAAGTGTTTTGAAAATGTACACCTTGCTTATGAAAATAGTACCAAACCAATTAAAAAAAAACCTGTAATATAATATAATATAATTAATATAATATAATAATTTCAGTTAGAGCGGACATACAGTTTCTGTCAATCTCATGAGTACCTATAGAGTAGTATTGCATCCTTCATATCTTCAAAGAGTCTTTAGTTTTATTACATTTATAAAAGAAAAACACAGTTTTACGCTTCTCTCCAAAAACAGTCGAGCTCCTGGAGGTGTGCCGTGGGTGGAGCTAAAAAGTCACAAGCACACAAAGCTTTTGCATTGCGATTGTCTGCAATCTGTGACATCGACATAAATAAAACAAAAACTCAAATTAACTATGGCTAACAAATTAACGAATGATGCACATTGATGGGTGGGCTCTTGCTCTTGCTCTTGCTCTGGTTGATGTGTGTGTGCGTTTCCTGAAAAAACTTTAGGGAGAAGTGCCCAAACAAGAAATTCCACCTTTCAAGATGTCATGTATAGGACCATATTTGGAAAAAAAAGACTTCCCAAAACTTATACAAACCCTGAAGGAGTGTCCTTGACAAAGAAATACTCTGTCATACATCCAGCTTGTTTTTTGAGACTTTGGTCATGTTTTGCAAGAGAATCCAAGTCTTTAACAGTGTAAATAGGTCAGAATGCATGAAATAGCATTAGACATCCCCTTTCACGCTGGCCCCTAAGCAACAGATAAAATCTAAACAAACTGTGTTCGATACATATGTTGTTTAGATCGTCTCTTCCTGTCTAAGTGTGCGGTCATAAGTCTGGCCACGCTACACTAGTAATGAGTGGCTTTGCAAACTCAAAGCTATAAGGACTTCTTCTGTCAGAAAGAATGGGAAGTGGAGCATGAGCCTGAATATTCATTGCTTCACAGACATTAGGTTGCTTGGGTTGCGTTCTGATAGGTTTCTGCCCGTGAAGAGCCTCTAAATTGCGAAGTGGTTTTTCTGATGAAGCTCCTGGCTACCAAGATTGGAAATGTGCAGCAGGCATTAATGCTTACTCCTACAGCTGCACGTGTTCAAAATAATCAAATATGTGTCTAGATCTAATCTCCTTCAGAACAGATACCAAAGACTCTATCACAATTCAATGGCTTTAACGTGCAAAAACCTAAAATTAATTTCATGTGAAACAATCCATCAATCCTTTTTATGTGAGAAACAGCTGTGGCTTGTAACATTTGGACAGATCAAAACTACTCCAAAATGATTTATTTATTTTTTGCTTGTTTGCTAGAATATTTGTTTTCTTTATTCCACAATGCTCTTTTATTATTATTATTAATATTATTATTATTGTACAATCAATTTCAGTTAATTTCATCGCAGGGATAAAGAAGGAGTAGAAAACAAAAGTAAATGCAACATACTCAATGGAAAAAACAACTAATCATTTTTAGAGGAGAAAAAGGGGAGAAGTGAGAATATACAAATACAAATACAAATAATTTATATCCTTTGCCAAAACCCTTAAAATCAGTGGGAAAGGATTGGTTGGTAAGAATGTCTCAAACAAAATCTAAACCTACATGAATAATCTGATCGGTTCACAGGAATGTTGTTCTAAGACCAACAAGCATGTTGATCCAGTAACATGTCCTACTTGGGTAAATCACATTAACCCTGATAGCACTAAAGGACCAGGGGTTAGCTCAGCGGTTCCTGATCCCAGTCCTCGCTCAATGTATTGACTTAAGCACCATTAAACATACCCCCGGTTTCACAGACAAGGCTTAAGCCTAGTCCTAGACTAAAATGTAAGTCTGAGCTGTTTCAACTGAAATATACTTGCACTGACTGATCTTAAAATATATCAGTGCCTTTGTTTTGTCTCAAGATGCACCTTGGTAATGTTTTTTTTTTTTCTAAGCATGTTTATAAAAATTACTTAAATGCTCTAGTTGAACTATGGCCTAATCCTGGCTTAGTCTAAGCCCTGTCTGTGAAACAGGGCCATACAGCTTCATTATAATTCATTTCAAGATCATTGCACTTATCATGCCATATCAAGGCAATATATGTTTCTCATTCTTGGCCAGTTGTAGCATCAGCTATAATTACTACTGGATATTACATGAGCTTCCCTTTTAATATGTTGGTTGTTTGACAGTTCACGAAATTTGGGATCCTCCACAGTGGACCAATACTCCTATTCTTTAATTAACCTGTGCAGGGACAGGTGTGGATTTGTGCATGGGATCAGCAAACACGGTCTCTAGGTGGACAACAGCTAAATTAGAAGTTAGAAACGAGGACACAATAGCAGGAGACTGACAGATGGTACACAAAGTAATTCTGGGATGTCTTTATTTAACCTATAACCTGTCAAACAAGAGGAAATCATCCAGACTCTTGGTAAAGACAAGAACAAAATGTTTTTAGTAACCAAGCAATCAAAATGTTGCCTACATTTATCTGTTGTTTGCAAAGATTATACACCACAGTGTAATTTAAAGGAGATCTGGGCCCGTATTCACAAAACATTTTATCTTATCACTAAGAGTTCTCCTAAGTAGAAGTAAAAGTTTTTGGCTAAGAGTTTTCTCTTAAAACGTATTCACAAAGTTGCTGAGACAAATTTTTACTAAGGAATAGAGAGAAGTCTTAAGCTAAGAATAAGGGCGGGGTTGACCTCGTTGCTATGGTTGATGTCAGAATGCTTACTAACTATGCACACAGTGATTGGCTGATAGGAGTTGGGCGGGGTCTCTGTTAGAGATTGATTCCTAGAAATATTGTAGAGCGCAATATTATGTTGCCATATTCAAATAAAAGTTTAAAAATAAAATGTTAATTGCCACATTCAAATAAAGATTTTAAAATGCAGGCTAAGTGTCACTAATTAAACAAGTATATGTTCAGCTAAATGTCAGCCTCTTGCATGTATGCTTTTCGTAGCGGATATGCATATAAACAGCTTTTTAGTTAACAGAGTAGAATAATCATGGCTGATAGTAAGACATGCAAACGTAAAAGTAAACCAAACTAGACGCAAGATCAGCTGTTACTTCTTGCCCAACTTGTTAATGAAAAGGATTAAATTTTGCGCTTTTCATTTGTTCCAAATCATGTTTGCAATATTATTGTAATATTAATGAAAAATTCTAGTTCTGTTTCTGTACATATAGGCTATCTATGTTATATGATGCACATATACATTCAAACGTTTGGGTTAGTAAGATTTTCATTATGGCATAAAATAGCATCATGCATTGTCAGACATGCCACCACAAATAATAAAAATGCCCCCAAAATTCAAGATATGGATTGCCCTTTTATTAATTTATAATTTTGTGTTAAGATATTATAGTTAAGCAAGAGTGCTATTTTCCTGAATATTAGCACGACTGCAAATGTGATATTCACTTTATACAACAGTTCAGAACATAATAAGGATAGGAGGTGACTTGTGGCCAAGTATGGTGACCCATACTTGGAATTTGTGCTCTGCATTTAACCCATCCAAGTGCGCACACACACAGCAGTGAACACACACCCAGAGCGGTGGGCAGCCAATGCTGCAGCGCCCAGGGAGCAGTTGTTGGGGGTTTGGTGCCTTGCTCAAGGGTCTCACCTCAGTCGTGGTATTGAGGGTGGAAAGAGCGCTGGTTATTCACTCCCCCCACCGACAATCCCTGCTGGACCTGGGACTCGAACCTGCAACCTTTGGGTTACAAGTCTGACTCTCTAACCATTAGGCCACGGCTGCCCCAATAAGTTATATTAAGTGACCATTTTCAGACACAACACTGTCAGTTTGGTCTGTTTTTGCTCTATTACACCAATGAAAATAGTTCCAGTCAAAGCAGAATCACTGCATCTCTCAGCAGCACAAAGTGTCATTCTTGGATGATTCAAAATTTGTTACAGAATCTGGTGAGTCAATTATTTAATCAGCCATTCATAAAGACAGCGGCCACTTTCTTTGAAAGAACTGGTTAAAGTGCGAGATACGGGCTCACAAAAAAGGTTCGAATTTTGACTTTTTTTTTGTTTGTTTCCACCACAGAATTAAAAATAAAAAAGTAATTGTGAATTTTTATTTCACAATTCTTCTCAATATTATTCTCATCTCTCAATTCTGAGGAAAAAAGACAGAATTGTGAGATTTTTAAAAAATCCTGTGGTGGAAATGCTTCCATAGTTGTCATTTGAGCACCTGCCACCCAAAAATGTCTGTCCATGGTCTGTTGCCAGCAGATTGCATGCAAAAGACCTACCAGCCCACGCCATCTAGAGTTTCTTCACTAAACTTGACACATATGCATAGGGGTGTGTGTGTGTAGGTGGGTGTGTGTATGTGTGTGAAGCAAGCATATATAATAGACATACTCTATTCATCCCTGTGGCAGATTCCTAGAGGTTCAGGTGAACAAATATGATTATATTTTAACGCTTTTCTTTAACATCTCACTAAAGCAGATCAGAGTTCATCACCTTCATGCTGGCTTTTAATTTCAATAAATGATGACTGAATTCAAACCCCACAGAGTCCGGCATATCCACTTAGCATTTCTAGTTCTGGCTGAATACCCCTCCGGGTTGCTTAAGGAGCCCAGATGGAGGCTGGGGAGTCTTTTTAGAGCACATGGTCATTAATCTTTCTAAAGATGCTGAAGGCATGGTTTGACACATCACTGTAGTCAGGTCCATGGGGGTCCTAGAGAGGGGAGAGCTGGGTTTGTCACACATTGAAGCCACGATACCCCCTGCTTGCCGTTCACAGGGCCTGGCAGCCTATATAGAAAAGCGGCAGGCCTTCCAACATCTCCGGGAAAGTAATCTCTCGGCTGCTGCCATTCTCATGACAAGTGCTGTCTCACCTAAGGAGTGAGTGTTCAGCTGCCAGCAGGAGGCCAAAGACAAGACTTTTGGCAAAGTGTCTAACACATCCTTCATGATGGATAACAGCGGGAAAGACACACACATGGAGCATGACTGATCTAGCAACTGAAAAATAGCTTTCAGTTAAAGGTTTAGATTTAAATTCATGAAACGTTTCCCTTGGATATTTATCAGTTATCTTTCGTGACACAGTGGCTTTTGAAGTATAATCGAGGAATCCCGGGATCCGCTGATCCTGAACACCAAGACATCTTAATAGGAGTGACTTGGTATGATTCTTGTCATATGTATCATGTTGCTGTTTCACAGTGTATATTTTGACTTGAACAAACCACTAACTGATAATGACTTTCTCTGTGGGAGTATCTGAAAACCAAAGAAATTATTCCATGAATTTATATGAGGTTTTAAACAATTTCACAGGTGCCTGATTACCATATGCATGCAGTATTGCCATATATGCTATATTTAATAGACATTTTGCTACTTCATCTACACTACCGTGCGAAAGTTTGGGGAAAGTAAGATTTTTTTGTATAGTAATTAATACTTCTTTTCAGAGAGAAGATAAATTAAATTGATCAAAGGTGACAATAAAGACATTTATAATATTACAAAAAAAAAATTCACAAAAATAATTAGCAGCACAACTGTTTCACAATTGATAATATATGTATCTTAAGCAGCAAATCAGCATATTAGAATGATTTCTAAAGGATCATGTGACACTGAAGACTGGAGTAATAATGCTGAAAATTCAGTTTTGCATCACAGGAATAAATTACATTTTATTAAAAAAAAAGTTATTTTAAATTGTAATAATATTACACAAGTACACAATCTACATAAAAAATGCCGCCTTGGTGAGCATAGAAGAATTCTTAAAAAAAAGAAAGAAAAAAAAAACCGTAAGGAAAGTGTACATAATTAACACATGAGTGACATTTAATATGTATATGATCTCAGATCAAGTAATCAACTAGTATTTACAAAATATTGCAAAGGATCATTACTTTTTTCAGGGATGAAAGGTTTTTGTTTTGCCCAACTGGAACAACCAATAAATTAAGATATAAAAATAACATGTCACAACTCTAGAATCATGATTCATTTATTCAGTGGAAGTCAGATACCTGTGAGCTTAAAGCAATCATTTTATTTCAAAAGCCGATGGGAGTCTTAAGCAGTGGTTATCTGCCGTTATCAAACATTTTGTATAATAGACAAGGCATTCTATTACTTTGGCTCTGGGTATCTGCCAAAAAAAAAGAAAGAAAAAATCAAATGAATGAAAGATCATTGTTATGCTTTCTAGATGGGCTAACATGAGAAGACTGCTGACATGCTTTTCATCAGATTGCCTGACATTTATCATGTTGAGATATGTTGTCTATAATGGTTCATTTTTCAATTAGGATTAGGTTGAACTATTGAACATGTCAGTACTGAGAATGTCTGTCTTTGGGAGAACAGACACAGATTATCTCAGATAGCAAGCATGAGGCTGAGAAATAAACTGACACAGTATAAAATGTATGTATAAAATCATAGGCAGTACACAGTGCGTTGTGGTTTTATGTTTGTACAAAGCATAGGTTCTTGTTTCCAGTATTTGAGTAACAGTACTTACTATACTATATGTATTTTTGGGAGGAATCTGAACTTTTTTTTTTTTTTAGTTCTGTTAAAACCAAATACTTGTACATTTTACTTTATTTCTATTTTATGATCACTTAAAAGTACAAACATGCCGTATGTCACCTTTCCTCAATGATTTGAGAATAACAATCATATTTTTCTTTACTCTAATGTGACTAACAAACCAATCAATCATGCTCACATAAAAAAGCATCATAACAGTAGTCCATACAATCATGAAATATATTCTGTCTTCCAAGGGCAAATGAGGCTTTATATATTGAACGGAGTGAAATTGATGTTCTTTTCTTATTCACTTGCCTGCATTTGAATAATAACCATCAGAATAGATGAATGAACCTGAGTTCATGATCAGTCCTGATTGTTAGTCTAAAAAAATCACTATATTATGAAAATCACTATAATCTCAAAACCCTGTAAATAAAACCCTTAGATGAAAATATCCAGGTAAATGATTTCAAGATATTGCTTTCAATTTGACATTTGCGTGCTATAGACAGAGCAATGAAAAAATACTATTTTTTAAAATAATTTTTAGCAGGATTCTTTAGAATGTTTGTTGGCAACAAAAATACTCAAATGAGAAAATCTCTAATGTCTCTTCTCTCCAAAAATCAATAAAAAAATAGTAATTTTTACAATTAAATATGGAGGCTCTTTTACTTTGACTCAAGTATTTTTATGGCTAGGCAGTGGCACTTATATCAAGTAAACTTTTTACATAGTATATGTTACAATTTCTCAATACATTTTGCACATTTGCTAATTTCCATACTTAGTAGTATTACTTTTTTCTGAATAATATTTCTCATACAGTCATCTATCATACTAAGACTCCAGAAACTAGAACTGAAACACATTTTGTTGTGTGTGGGCGACGGATTTGGATGAAATCGCCACCCTAAATGTTTCAGAAATCCCCCATGAGTCGGGCTTCATATTCAGCAGTCAAAAAGTATTATCTTGGTTGAATAGAAATGAACGAGTGCTTGGATGGAGTCACTATATGTTAGGATGTGGGGCCTACAGTGTTTCCCTGCAGGCAACCCACTAAAACAGCTGTTAACTCTGATATTGAAAGCTTGTCAATCCATGTGCTGCAACAGAGTACAGGGAATTTTGTGTTGAGACACTTTCTGTAGTTATTGACAAATCGTGCCCAGGTGGTCGCATGCTGGCATTTCAGCCAGTTAAGATGGAAAGGTCAAATGTCATGTGCCATCAATATATCAATACAAACGACCTGAAACCTTACAGGAGAACTAAGATTTGTGCTTAAAAACAAATAGGCTCATTTACAATATCTAATAATCTGTGTCCAATGACATAAAGCACTCATTTTAGCCTTGCTCCTGTCTTTCTGTGAGAGTGATACTGCGTTTGATGCCTTTCATAATTCAGTGCAGTATGCTATATATAGATCCAGGGTTTCTTAAAGCCCAGGGGGCACAATTACTATCTATATTCTCTTGCCAAGCAGCTTTAGCTTTGTTTTCTACACTGGTAGGGATGTCATTTATGAGATCCTCTGAGTAAGTGAGGGTCTAGCTTGACTGATGCTGTTTAGAGACTGTGTTTGGCTCAATATATCTGGATGAGTGATCAAGGCAGGTTTGGGTTTAGTACACCAATTAGACCTTTGAGAAATTGTAGCACAAAGACAGCTGCTTTCTGAACCAACACTTTTTTTTAGTTTGTTGCAGTTGAACCGAGAATTTAAAGTGTATAGTGACAATTCAACTACTTTATAATATTTTATATATCTTGAATATTTGACCAAATGTAATTCATTGTAAACATTTTTAATTAATTTCTTTAAAAATCCTAAAGCTATTTGCACCCCAGATTTGTTATAAAGGTGTTTTGGACCCTTTGGTTACAACCAAAACCACTGATTACTATAGAACAACAAAAAGATGGTAATGTTTGCCTCTAAAGGCGTCTCTGCACAGCCAAGTTAAGGCTGCTCTGTGCCTGCACAAAATTCTGGGTTTAGATGCAATGGCGCATAAAAGCCAGACTAAATTATGCTCTGTCCCCTTAGACACTATAGTATCAGAGTACTGTGTAAAGATGCAATTGCTGTGTAAATGCATTCATGCCAACTCTGAGCAGAATCAAACAGTTTGTGTAAAGACAGCTAAATGTCTTCTTCTGTGCCACTTTTGCAGTGTAAATTTGGTGTAAGATAATTTCCTGCAGTGATTTCATAAAAGAAAAACAATCAGATTATTTGAAAGTTCTATCAGCCATCTGCTGCATATGTTTTGCCAAGCAAGGTAAAGCATCAGACTAAATATTTCTGAAAAGGCAGTTCCCCGTGGATATCCGAGAAGGAAGATTGTAACAAACGTTGTAACAAAAATGTAAAATGACCACGAGAAAGAATATTATGTAATCACTATGAAGATTAAAATGATATTAGTGTTGACGTCTGTTCTAAATGTGTCTGTGTTTGGTGATTTGAAAACTGAAATTTGTGCCTTGTGCAATAAGAGAGTGAAAGAAAGGTGTATGGCTTAATGTAGATAACTAAATTCAATTTCCTTTTCCAAAATGTGAGAGATGATGTCCCAAAATTGATGGATACCTCATCCTCAGAAATATTCTGTTGTATTTGTTACAAAACATTAAAAATCTACAGATGATTACCTTGAGCAAAACCACAAAAGTCAGACAGTCCTGACTTAGTTAGACTAAGAATATATTGTGAATATATTGTCTTGTTTTGTACATCCAGTATGTTAATCAGTTTCACATAAGCGAAATAATTAAATCCAATTACCATAGATTTTATGTGGTCTAGGCAAGCTATTATCTAAGTCAAGTCACCAGTGCCATCATGGCCTTATTTACTCAACAATGCATTGATCCGGGAAAATGTGTTCTTCTCGATACTACATATGGATCTGTGATGGTCTCCAGATGTCTTCATGAATATGCAGTTTGGTTATTAGCCTTAATTGAGTGCACAAATAAGAAGATAATACATATGAAATGCATTATTTCTCATAGGACAGAGCCTTTGGTACAGATGTTACATCAAATCTCGGCAACCTGAGTTATCTTTATTTGGCCTGATTGATTTCAGAATTTTAACAACATTCTCTTTGATTTCTTTTCTGGATTTCCAGACACAGGAATATAATAGAAAAACAACACTTTACACAAACAAGGCAGAGGCAGAGCCTGGGAAGATACAAACCCTCTGACTACTAGTCTTTAATTATAACTGTAATGGTAGATGGATCACTTAGTCTGAGTCAAAACAACTTCATTTTCATGAGCCAATATTTGCATTTTGTAAGTAGTTGTTATAGGTAAAGCTTGAAATTGCCATGCATCATTGAAAATAGCACAAGAGACTCATTTTAAACAAACAAATAAATTAACAAATTGATTAATTAAGCAATATCACAGCCACAAGAGTGCTGTTGTTTCTAAAACTGACATTCAAACCTACAGCATGGTTGAGAGTGTGATTGCTTTTATGCAGCAATTCAATAAACTAGTTATATTGAGTAACTTTTACACACAATACTAACATTAATTGTATAAGGTTTTTTTTTCTCCACAAAAATTAATTAAATTAGTTTCGGTTCTCAAGAGCAGTCCTTGGGAGTGGCATTCACAGTGCATGCTGGGATTGTTCTCAGAAAGCTACAATTAAGAATTTGGTTTGATGCCATATAAAATTTACACTGTACTTCTATCTCTCACAGGCTCAAATTCTTTGTGCAAAATGCTCAAGCTCTTTAAAGTCAGGCTGATTGGCAAACTGGCTGGCAATGTTTTTATCATTCATCATCTGGAAAACTTTGTTCTACTGTGTCGCTATTGCTGTAGTTGTGGTGTGGACTTTGTTATTTTCATAGAATTACAATAAATATAAAAACTTTGTAGTTGTCATTATAGTTATCATCCTTGCTGTGAATGGGCCTTAAAGGAATAGTTCACCCAAAAATGAAAATTTTTTCATCATTTACTCACCCTCATGTCGTTCCAAACCTGTACGAGTTTCTTTCTGAACATAAAAAGATATTTTGAAGAATGCTGGTAATCAAACAGTTGATGGTCCCCATTGACTTCTACAGTATTTCTTTCCCTACTGTGAGGACCAACAATTATGGAAGGATTTTCTGGACTATTTTCAAAAGGAATTGCAAATTGTATTTTCAGTTGCGTTTTCTACATGCGGGCGCATAAATTGTGACATAATCCAAATGCAATAGCAAATCTTGCATTATCGTTTGCATTTTCGCTTTTGCGAACGCAGTGACTGCCACATTTCAAATGAAAAAGCAAAGTCCATTTGCAACTGTATTTCCCATGTCTTACGAGCTATGAGCCTGTCATATTTAAATAGCAATATTAATTACCACATTTGCCTTTTCACTTTCTCTGCTTCTTGCATGCAACCTGCCAAAACTCAAACGGAAGCGCAATTCCTTTTGCATTTGAATTTCCTATGTCTTCACGGAAAGCTGTCAATCAATGTGAGGGGGCGGGACTATACTAGGGGGCGTGTTTGTATTGGGAGGTGACGTCACTCACAGACGACCGTGCCGAATGCTTTGATCAATGCAGGTAATCGGTAAAGGCTTTGCTAAAGGCAGCTGCCAATCAGTTCGTGCCTGTGTGAACGAACAGAAAACCTTCCTGGAACAATACATTATTTTTTTATAATAATAATAATTATAATAATCTTTTTTTACCCCAAATGCAGCGATTATACCCTGCTAACAGTGGGAGCAACAACGGTACGCACAATAGGTCAATATTCACTATTACCCAAACGCCTTTCACCTGTCTCAACATCTCTCACTGTTTCTCTCAGTCTGACTGATTGCGAGTAAACGGACAGTGCAATTCTACACTTATTACAGTTCATTTTATTCCTTTCTTTTAATCTGTAAAAGAGTGATAAACAAACAAACAAACAAAAAAAAACAGTGCCAATCTATATTTATCTACCCATTTTCCACCTTATATATTTTATATTATTTCATATCTTAACAGGTTTAATCCGTTATGGAGCACACGTCCCGTGGGCAGTGGCACCAAAGCGTCGCGCGAGTCTCAAGATCTCTCACTGTGTACAGCCACCGGACACTGTGTGGAGAAATTGGCTGTGGCATGTTCTGTGACAGCTGTGCCTATCGTTGGTGTAAAGTGAAGTCTCATCTACACTGTAAAAAAAATCTGTAATTTTACAGGGTTTTTCCTGTATTTTTTACGGTTTTTTCCTGTTTTTTTGAAATACTGGGAAAAATTTTAAAATTACAGAAATAGACTGTAAATGTACATGTTCTATGTAAAATAACATGGCAAACCTAAGTGTGAATAACCATAAAAGTTCATTTTTTTAAAATAATATTTTTGTTTTTGTATTTTTTCCCATAAAACACAATCGCGAATTTATCAAAACTTAGAAATATGCATTTTTATTTAACAGATTACCTTTTATAGTAATTTTATTATTTTTAAATAGTATTTTACAGGAATAAAAACTGTCAACGGTGATATTTGGTTCCAAATGAGTTACATACTTATTTTATCATATCATCATACATTCTTTGTTAAAATAAACAGACATTTATGATAACTATGAAGAACTAGAGGAAATCCCGCGCGGCGGAAGGATACCTCTCCTCTGGGCACACAGCGGAGCAGCGGCGCGGCGGCGGGAATCACTCGACTCTCTCTCAGAAGTCATTCATGGATGTGGATCAAAAATAAGCAGGTAAAATGCATATTTTCTGAACAATATAGGTTTCAGGCATTTGAAACTTTGTTTTGACCGTAGTTGTTAGTGTTATTATTAAGCTTAATTTTGATTGTGTGTGTTTTTAAACTTGGACTCGGACCGTTAGGCCTAATGCTTATGATTTTTACATTTGAGGTCTCGTTTTAGTTGAAAGTACGTTAGTATAGTTATGTTTGTTGCTTGACAGTAGTCAAGTTGTGCTACTATTTATGGTTCCAGTTGCATTCTGTCGAATAACGTTAAGCGCCATTTTTCCACATGAGGGAATTTCCTCAGACGATGATTATAGCGCCGATTTCTATTTAATCATATGCATATGACGTGATGTCTGAATTATGCGATGTAGGCTTCGTCTAGAAACTTAAAATGCTGTTTAAATGAGTGAAAACATCAGGCTACTCTGAGACCAGATTGATTGGGAGACCTAAATTCAGTTAGAGTCAACTTCATGTGGTGTAACGTTAACGTAGAGGTGCATCATTCAGACTTAGACTCTGTTTTTATATCTTTTTATGGTATTTTTGAATGTAATTCAAGCTTAGACTGGTTAGTGTCAGCGCAGTTGGTAATAATACTCGATTCTGATTGGCTGGTGTTCGTTCAAACAGTTAGTTAACAGCTATAGTTCCAGTCAGTTTAATCACCTCTAAATTAATGCGCTGCCTTCACTGAAGCAGGAACAGGCGCACAGAAACTATATTATTTATTGTGTACTACTACTAACAGTACTAAAATTTCTTTGGATTTTTGTAGAATTTTTAATTATCATGTCCCATGCACTCACATGCTTGTATTTGTTTTTCTCTGCAGATAAGTTACTTGAGCAATTGACATCAGAGGCAAGCTAAAAAGGTGAAAATTGTATAATTTAATAAATAAAGATGTATATGATTATATTATATTGTATTCGTTGTAGTGTTTCTGTGAAAAACTCTAAAAGGTCATGCATCAAGGTTAGAAATGAGGCACATTTCCTGAAATAATTTTTCACATCCCACCCATCTAGAAAATGCAATCATCGTGAACCATGTACAAGAGTGTCCTTCACGTCATAAAGCCAGTAGAAGTGAGGAGAGCGCTTTTACGAATCAAAACTACAAGTATGTATTTTAATTTGTACATTTATTATTATTTAATTTGTGCAACTTTCATATTAGAAAAGTAACTGTCCTTCCTTTCATGCATATAATAAGGTGGATGGGATAACGAGAACCAAACGGACCCAATTCAACAAATTTAGTGAGATGGAGGTGATTACACTTGAACCAGTACCAACAGAATGCCATCAAAATGCTATTTGTCTTCAACAAAAGAAATGTTAAGTATAACTTTAAGTAATGTGTCTTAATAGGTACATTGGTAATTATAATGATTCAAGCTGAATTCACTGCATGCTGGTTTTGTCATTCCCTCTTTTCCAGAAATCCTCAGACCAGACTCCGATAAAAACACGTCAGAAATCCTCCAAGAATTAAACACATGTAAGTCTATTACTTATTTGTAATTTGTTCACCCTTTCTTTGCTAATATTCTTTTAAAGTATTATGGTACTTTTTAAGTAATAAAAACAAATTAAATGTTG
This sequence comes from Tor tambroides, assembly GCA_021397915.2. Lineage (NCBI taxonomy): Eukaryota > Metazoa > Chordata > Actinopteri > Cypriniformes > Cyprinidae > Tor > Tor tambroides. Next base: position 179,505 of record JAFVLL020040753.1, read on the forward strand.
TTTATTTTAACTGTTAACTGTTGTGATTTTATCTTTCAGGTACCCTACCAATACAGAATATGTGCAGGTTTTCTTCTTGGGAAATATTACTTTCCTAATGACTCTAGAAGGAAATGGCTATGGTAAGTTGCTTTGCAGACTTTACCTTATGTGAAAAGTGTAAGATAACTGAGAAGTTCTAATGATCAGAAGTTTGTCATTTCTGTTTATATACATTTTTAGAATTGGAGGTTTTTCTTTTAATCTGATCTGTTTCTACCCTCTTTGTTTGCAGTTATGGTACCAGTTCCTCAAACACAAATTCAGAGCAAGGAGAATAATGCTGTCTGAAGAAACTCCAGGATCCTATCCCAGATCTATGTCAGGGGTAAGTGTATACATTAACACATAGCTTCTCTAACCTGTCCTGAAGCCCCACTCTTTCACTCCAAGACCAATAACTAATGATAACTATATTATAGGGATGTAACGATATAAAAATCTCACGATACGATAATATCTAGATATGAAGTCCCTGATAAGATATTTATTGCGATAGTAAAAAAAAAAAAGAACAAATGAAGACTTGAATTATTATTTTTTTTTTACATTTTAAAGTTAAATTCTTCTATCTAATGCACTTTGAGAGGTCAAAATTATGAGCTCCAACCCATGTTCTTAACTAAGAAAAGAAAAAAGTCAGAAAGAAATTAAGCCATATTGTGCTCTTGGTTTTAGTTTGTTTGATAGAGACTGTGCCAAAACATAATGACCCAAAACACAACTTTAAAAAAACTTTTATGTTAGAATAAGAAGTTTAAATATATTTTAAAAATCTACACTTTTTCCCAGAAGACCTATCGTTTCATATTGTCATGTGACCACGATAATATCAAGTTTTGCTATCGTGATACCACGATATTGATAATATCATTACATCCCCTACTATATTAGCATCCACAAAAGGGATAATAAAGTTCAGTTTATTCTGAGTGGTTACATATAACACACTAACAAATTTCTGTTATTCAAATCTGTTAAAGGATTGCAATGCTAAACCGACCGAAATTTCCCATAACACCCGATGTACTTGTTATATTAGAAAAATGGCATCTACACTAATATTAGTCTCTTTCATTCTTGTTCCAAGGTCACCGGAGCCACCCAGATTCAGTCCGTATCCAGATCAGATGGTGGATCAGCACCTAGAGATGACCTTTACAGCCCTGAACATCAGCGGAGACCAGGACAACTCGATGAGCCCCAGAGACTTATCCCCAGTTAAGACCATGTCACAGACAGCCATCAGGACAAGACCACAGGAACCAGATGAGTCCTCTGCACAATCTGACTTTGCTGCAGCCTAGAATTAAACTGCTGGTTTCGTCTGGCCAGGGAAGAACGATGGGGTTTTGGTTCCTTCAACACACTGTTTTCCTGTTTAATACTGTAAAGCTGCTTTGACACAATCTGTATTGTAAAAAGTGCTATATAAATAACGGTGACTTGACTTGCTGCAGTTTAATTGCTTGACCTCTTTATTTCTGATTCTGATTAAATTAATTTCCTTGATGTGAATGTGCCTTTACTGAATATCTTTCAAAATGGTCATCAAAAAATTAAGCTAAAATCTGAATTTTTTTTTTTTTGTGCATTTGACTTTGAACTAATTTTTTTTATTTGGCTGCAGTAGGAATTTGTTGCTACTGAAGATACAACCTCCTGGAAATATTTAGTGTAACTTCTATTCAGTAATGTGACCAAGATACCTTGATTGTCAAAACTATATTATGTCTGTGTGGTGAGCTTTTAAATTCTGTGTCTTATGCATTTCCCTGCATTCAGTTTGAACCAAATAGAGTATAATTAAACAAGGAAATGGACTTTTAGGCCCTTGACCCATACTCTGTTGTTGAAAAATTGTACATTTAAAATAAAACGGTACACTTTTTTTTTTTTTTTAGAAAAAGTGAAATTGTCTAATCTATGTGATAATGTTAATGGTATGAAAGTACAGTAAATGTTTATGCTGTTTTTGGGAATGTGAAATTACTCAATATGCATCCTGCTATATTGATGACGTGATACAATATTTAATGCTCATTCTGTAAAAACAAAAAATGTGCACAGAAATGTAAGAATGTAATATTTCAATATTAAATAAATGTGATGGAACTGGCATTGTAGTCTTTTTGATGTTTTGATGTAAAATTACTGGAACAAACCTATTTTAATTGTTATTTTACATTTTTTTTTGGTGCCCCAGCTGCCGGAATAATTCCGTTTTTTAACTATGGAAAATTACCGTATTTTTACAGGTTAAGTTTTTGTCCGTTATTTTACGGTATTTTTCCGGCACCCCAGCTGCCGGAATATTACCGTTTTTTTACGGGATTTTTTTTTACAGTGTAGGGCAGGCAGAGTAGGAGTAGCAGCATTTTCTGTTTTGTCACGTGCATCAATTGGAGTGTAAAGAGACTGAGAGATCTTGAGGCAGGTGCTCTATTAGATAGGAATAAGATATAGGTGGCGAATAGGTAAATACGTGCAGATTTGCAAAGTTTGTTTGCTTATGTGCCTCAATCGGAGTGCAAACAGTAAAAGATCTTGAGGCATGAGATGCGCTCTCTCTACGAACGTTCTAAGCGGCCATGCATTTTTTCCCCTTCTTGTTTTCTCGTTACTTTATTTTTATTATCTCGACATAACAAACATTGTTTTCTCATAATCACAACTTATTTTTCTCGCGATCTCAACATTACAAAAGTTGTTCTCTAAGTTACACAACTGATCCAATAGGTGGCAGTATAGAACTACTGATGGGGAGTTGTATACTGTATCAACTATAGCCTACTGTACGCGTTTGGGATAGAGGACCTTCTTCGTGATTGCTATAATTTATGCAGTTCATTACTGACATTTAATTAACTTATAAATATTAAATGCTTGAATAAATATTTATAACATTTCGACGTATTTGTAATGTGCATCTTTCTTATTTTTAGTGAAAGTGAAGTGACGTGTGGCCAAGTATGGTGACCCATACTTGGAATTTGTGCTCTGCATTTAACCCATCCAAGTGCACACACAAGGGAACAACCGGGGAGCAGTTGGGGGTTCGGTGCCTTGCTCAAGGGTCTCACCTCAGTCGTGGTATTGAAGGTGGAGAGAGCGCTGACAATCCCTGCCGGACCTGAGACTCGAACCCGCGACCTTCCGGTTACAAGTCCGACTTGTGAAATGTGATTTGCATATGTGCATAATTTAGTTCAGTGATGTTATACAGTGTTGTAGCCTAATTGTTAAAAATAAAATAAATGTATTTTCTACATTTCTTTGTAAGAACCCATAAGTGTAGAATTGCACTGTCTGTTTACTCATTTGCATCAATCGGAATGAGAGAAACAGTGAGAGATGTTGAGACAGGTGAAAAGCGTTTGGGTAATAGTGAATATTGACCTATTGTGCGTACCGTTGTTGCTCCCACTGTTAGCAGGGTATAATCGCTGCATTTGGGGTAAAAAGATTATTATAATTATTATTATTATAAAAAAAAGTATTGTTCCAGGAAGGTTTTCTGTTCGTTCACACAGGCACGAACTGATTGGCAGCTGCCTTTAGCAAAGCCTTTACCGATTACCTCCATTGATCAAAGCATTCGGCACGGTCGTCTGTGAGTGACGTCACCTCCCGACACAAACACGCCCCCTAGTATAGTCCCGCCCACTCACATTGATTGACAGCTTTCCGTGAAGACATAGGAAATTCAAATGGCAAAGGAATTGCGCTTCCATTTGAGTTTTGGCAGGTTGCATGCAAGAAGCAGAGAAAGTGAAAAGGCAAATGTGGTAATTAATATTATGACAGTCTCATAGCTCGTAAGACATGGGAAATACGGTTGTAAATGGACTTTGCTTTTTCATTTGAAATGTGGCAGTCACTGTGCGTTCGCGAAAGCGAAAATGCAAATGATAATGCAAAATTTGCTATTGCATTTGGATTGTCACAATTTATGCGCCCACATGTGGAAAACGCAATTGAAAATACAATTTGCAATTCCTTTTGAAAATAGTCCAGAAAATCCTTCCATACAACAATTGTTTGGTTTTTCAAAATTCTTCAAAATATCTTCTTTTGTGTTCAACATAAGAAAGTAACTCATATGGGTTTGGAAAGACATGAGGGTGAGTAAATGATGAAAAAATGTTTTTTGGGTGAACTATCCCTTTAATGCAGGGTCATGTTATTGATCCACAGAACTGAAAATAATCTCTGTTTTGTTATAGCATGAATGAGTTCTTGAATATTCTTTTTATGCATTCAAGGACCTGGATTTCATTTCCTAATTAATCTGTAACTATTAAAGCAGGAAAGATTATTACTTCCCTTTTGATATAGAGGTTGATGACACTGACAGTGGCAGATAATCATCTGGGTTATGGATTTTCAACTGTGATGTATTTTAGATCAGTGTTCGAAGCCGCCACACGGTTCTGTCTGTAATTTTTTGCAGTTACTGGGGAACGGTTGATGATGGCTCAGAGACATTGCAGGGAAATCTGTGCAAATGAATTATGTATGCTGTTGCCTCTTGATAGGCCAAGCCAGACAAGAGTTGAGCAAGTAATTCAAAGGCTCTCTCCCTGTTGAAGCATGAAAGTAAAAGATAATTAGTGCCAGTGTCTGGAATAAACGTGATAAAGTTAAACAAGAAGTGGGCAAACACTTTGAGAGAAGTAAGAAAGTATTCTGCATGGAACAATATTGACACGGCTTTCTGCTTTTTCATGCTCAGACTGCAAAATGAACAGCTGTCTGAGGGAAATCAATAAAGTGGGCGCTCATTTGTCTCAGGTAGGCCCATTAACGATGAGAATGTTTTGAAGTAATTAGCCTATCTTGTGTTAAAAGACCTGACCTTTTATCGACAAGGGCAATCCTCTTTGAATACAATGCATCGGTAACTCATTTCGGGGGCCACAAAAGGAAATAGGATTTCTTTGTAGAACATTAAAACAAGACGTAAAGCAAACCTAGGCTTTTTTTCCTCATTTAATTGGATTTTTTTCCTGCTTTGATGATAGGAAACGTATTGTGTGGAATTCAAGTCTCCCCCCCCCCCCCAATTCTCTTCTCAAACAGATTTGGGGAAAATTTATTTTGTTGGGGTAAAACACCTTGTATGTTGATATATAAAATTAATGCTTTGTTGTTGTTGTTAAAAGACATCATTGCCATTATAATGGCAGTGAAATATTAATAACTCTGTCAAGATTAACATTTCTACTTTTTTTTCGGGGAAGTAAACCATTCATAATTTAATTATGTACATTATGTTGTTTTGCAATCAGTTCTTAATGTCTTCATTTAAAACACCCTATATATAAAGAAATGTTAATGCCAAAATGCATGCATTTATATAAAGCAAAAAGAGAAGAAAATACATACCATTCAAAATTTGGGCTCAGTAAGATTGCTTGATTATTAGTTAATTAATCCATCCATTCATTCATTCATTCATTCATTTATATTTTCAAGAAATTAATACTTTAATGCCAGGCTTTGGAACTTTTTATTCATCAAGGAATCCTGAAAATGTATCACTGTTTCCACAAATATAATATAATATAATATAATATAATATAATATAATATAATATAATATAATAATCAGCATATCTGAATGATTTCTGAAGGATCAAGTGACACTGAAGACAAGAGTAACGACTGCTTAAAATTCAGCTTTCCATCACAGAATTAAATTACTGTCACAATTGCCTACGGAGAGGAGCAAGGAACGTGGAGACGAAGGATAAATATGAACAACAGTCTTTAATAGTCCAAACAGGGGTAACACAAGGCAGGCAGGAACACACATGTAGCACAACACTGACGTTCAAAACCGGACAAGGGAACATGGGTGTACATGAAGTAATATTTCACAATAGTATTACAGACCCCAAAACTTTTAAACATTGTGTAAGTAGCAAAACACAAACAAACAAATAGACAGATAGAAAAAAGAAACACAATAAGATTATTTTAAAGTCCTCTCAGCCATGGCCTCTCGGTTATATTTTAATTTATATTTTCTGTCAACATGGAATAAAAGAGACCTATAATTCTTATGTTTTAAGAGCCCTTCAAAACAGAATCTGGCACTGGTTCAACCTTCACTATAATAGTATAAGCAATTATATTAATGATTTATGCTGATTTTAGAAATGTTTTTGACTGGCAATCAATGTGTCCAGATGGTGTAGCTATATGGCATCTACCACCAGGGACTAACAGGGCCATGCTAACCAGCCAAACTGTGACCTCTTGACTGTAACATCTGAGCCTGCGGCCCACCCACCGGCCCAACACAAGGAGCTCTCAGTAGAATTAGTCACTGATGAGATTCACTGAACTGTTCATTGCATCCACCTGGTTTCCATTTCCCGTTTTATTGTATGCTATGGTTTATCCTCACACACTTTTCAGCCCTGTCTGCAATTCTGATCTTTCATATTCATATCCAACTCTGTTGGACTGTGTACCTACTTCTGCCTTCTCATTTCATCCAAATAATTGTCTGCATATAAATCCTGTGTTTTGTTACATTGGTTCATACCAGGACATTTGTACAACCATGATGCGTCAGGATTGGAGTCCAGAAATAGACTGCATTTGGAGTTCGGTTTCTAATGAACGCTCTAGCTTCAGTGGGATGCCAGCTCTCCTCTCTCATTTTGTTAGTTACCCACCAGGGTACAGCAGTCTAGAGAACCGCAAAATTAAACAATCAACTCTAAACACTTTTTTATACAGTATGGGACTTAAAAAGTCTTATCTTGAAGATGAAAACGTATTTCTAATATTTCACAATTGTTCTTATTCTCCAAGGAGCAGTTCACCAAGAAAAACATCAAACAAGAAAAAATAGGCATGAAATCTTTAAAATGTCTGGTGATGCCACTGTAAAGCCTCATTTCTATAATGATAAAGTCCATGCCGGAGAGCAAACTCATGAGAAATGGAGAGAAATGAAGTGAGTTTATCACAGGGCACAGACACATCGTCTATATTACTGATGTGCCATAAATCATAAGCAGAATATTTTTAATTAAGTCTCTTCATTATTGTGAATACACTGGCCTTTGAACTTTAAAGAAATAATGAGCTTTACACAACACTATGACAGAATTTTAGTTGGTTTATGTTGGCTTTACGGCGTTTAACATGTCTTTCCATGACTTGACCTTAAAGGAATAGTTCAGCCAAAAATGAAAATTTGTTTGAAATTTACTCACTCTGAGGGCATTGAAGATGTATGAGTTTGTTTCTTCACTGGAAAGGATTTGGAGAAATTTAGCATTGCATCACTTGCTCACCAGTTGTTCTCCTGCAGTGAATGGGTGTCGTCAGAATGAGAGTCTGAACAGCTGATAAAAACATCACAATAATCCTCAAGTAATCCACATGACTCCAGTCCATCAATTAATGTCTTGTGAAGTGAAAAGCTACATGTTTGTATGATGAATCCTGGCCAAAATACCATATTCCATAATAATACTTCCTCCAGTGAAAAAGTCCATCCCCTGTTGTCTTCTCACATCAAAATCCACAGAAATATTTGTTAAGAACTGTTTTTGACCTTTTTTTTTCATTTGTAAACAGTGCTTGATCTGTGCATATTTCTCTCCTGATTCAGAAAAGCAATATTATGGATAGAGGACTAGTAGCCTACTTCATAGTTTGAAGCCAAAAATATCTTGATGAATGATGAATTAGTTTTTTTACAAACACATAGCTTTTTGCTTCACAAGACATTAAATGATGGACTGGAGTCATGAGGATTACTTGTGGATTATAGTGATGTTTTATCAGCTGTTTGGACTCTTAGTCTGATGGCACTCATTCACTGCAGAGGATCCATTGGTTAAATTTCTCCAAATCTGTTTTGATGAAGAAACAAATACGATGGCCTGAGGGCCTGCAGGGTGGCTAATTTTCATTTTTGAAAATGTATTCCATTAAACCTTTGTTTTATAACAGGAATTCCAGAAATGTTAGGACATTGTTTTTTTTTTTATTTGAATAAAATGAAAACTAAAAGACTTTTAAATCACATGAGCCAATATTTTATTCACAATAGAACATAGAGAACATAACAAATGTTTAAACGGAGAAATTTTACCCTTTATCCACTAAATGAGCTTAGAGAGGCAGAGTCTTTTAGAAGTAAAGATGGGCAGAGGCTCTCCAATCTGTGAAAGAGTGCATAAAAAGATTGTGGAATACTTTAAAAACAATGTTCTTCAATGTCAAATTGCAAAGGCTTTGCAAATCTCATCATCTACAGTGCATAACACCATCAAAAGATTCAGAGAAACTGGAGAAATCTCTGTGCGTAAGGGACAAGGCCGAAAACCTTTGTTGAATGCCCGTGGTCTTCGGGCCCTCAGATGACACTGCATCACTCATTGGCATGATTCTGTCATTGACATTATTAAATGGGCCCAGGAATACTTCCAGAAACCACTGTCGGTAAACACAATCCGCCTTGCCATCTGCAGATGCCAACTTAAGCTCTATCATGCAAAAAGGAAGCCATATGTGAACATGGTCCAGAAGCGCCGTCATGTCCTGTGGGCCAAGGCTCATTTAAAATGGATTTCAAAGTGGAAAAATGTTCTATGGTCAGACGAGTCCAAATTTGACATTCTTGTTGGAAATCACGGATGCCGTGTCCTCCAGGCTAAAGAGGAGGCAGACCTTCCAGCGTGTTATCAGCGTTCAGTTCAAAAGCCAGCATCTCTGATTGTATGGGGGTTCATAAGTGCATACAGTATGGGCAGCTTGCATGTTTTGGAAGGTACTATGAATGTTGAAAGGTATACAAAGGTTTTAGAGCAACATATGCTCCCCTCCAGATGATGTGTATTTCAGCAGGACAATGCAAAACCACATACTGCAGGTATTACAACAGCATGGCTTCGTAGTAGAAGAGTCTAGGTGCTGAATTGGCCTGCCTGCAGTCCAGATCTTTCACCTATAGAGAACATTTGGTGCATCAATAAACAAAAAATACGTCAAAGATGACCACAAACTCTTCAGCAGCTGGAAACCTATATCAGGCAAAAATGGGACCAAATTCCAACACCAAAACTTCAGAAACTCATAACCTCGATGCCCAGACATCTTCAAACTGTTTTGCAAAGAAGAGGAGATGCTACATCATTGTCAACATGTCCCCGTCCCAACTATTTTGAGATCTCAGGCATCAAATTTTGTGCATAAAATCGTAAAATTTCTTAGTTTAAACATTTGTTATGTTATCTATGTTCTATTGTGAATAAAATATTGGCTCATGTGATTTGAAATTCTTTTAGTTTTATTTTTATTCAAATTTAAAAAACGTCCCAATATTGTCCCAATATTCGGGCTGTAAACTGTTTTCAAATCTACATGTTTGTTTGTTTTGCTTTTTTTTTTTTTTTTTTTGGTTTGGAGCTGATGAGATTTTCACTGTGTTTTTGTGAGAGTCCTAAATAACTGCTGTGGAAAGCTTTAGAGCTAAGATCTGTCTAAAGTGTTATTCCCTGTTTTAGAGAGTTTGTGATTTTCAATCATTGATGGAGAGCAAGAACCAGAGGAAGACAAGTTCATTTGCCAGGCCGAGAAAACTGGGCTCAGTCAAAACCGGCTAACAGCTTTCCTACAATGATAACTATTGAACGCTTTATCTCATTGTGGGAAGTCACAGCAAATCCATGTCCGTCTAGATTAGGCCTCACCGTGTACTTACAAATTCATTTTTCACTCCCTGTCAACAAATTAAAGATAAATAACATGATGACAATATGCTGAAGTTGTCGACTTGCTTAGCATGCCTTATCAGAATTGTACACCTGTTATTGTGTTTTAGAAAACCATAGCTTGTAATTATTTGTCTTGTTTAATACTGCACAATGTTTGGAATAGGGTTAATTCATATTTCGAGCAGCGTTCGTTAAATGCAAACACAGAATCCATTAGTGTCAGTTCACAAAACATGCTCAGCGGTGCCCTCCTTCCATTCCATTACCGCTCCAGTCTGTGGTGAATGGATTACTGGGTCTAATTCACTCAAACTTGGAGTACTGACAATCCACTCAAACTTTTGCATTTGCGCATGCATTGATAAAATCTCTCTGAAAATCTCCTCCATCAAGCACATGCATATCAATATGAAATGCTTGTTGCTGTACGGATAATAGAAATCACATTCTCTCTGGTAGAGAAGCTGTTGAATAAATATTATCCTATGACTTAGGCATGTAATGTGGTGGTCATGCCAAAAATAGGCTCTCATTGTTTGTGTACTTTGCAAGGTTGCTTATTTCAGCTGCAACACTGCGAATTGATAGTCATCTAGAAAACGGAATGAAATGTCAACAGTGATCAGCATGATCTTGGATTATGATAGAAATGCATTAATATGGAGAACAACAGATGCAGAAAGTGGTTTTGCAGCCTGTTGGCCCGCACAACCACAAGAGCTCCACCACTGTGCCAGTGGTCCCCCACTTCAGATTGTAAAGTGTTTTTGTTTTTAAATGCCTTGTCAAGTACGATATCGTAGGGGGGAGTTTGATGGATGTTTTGTTTGGAATTTTACAGCAGAAAATGAAGCGGCATTATCCGTGACAAAATTGAAATGAGCTCAGCCTACATCACAGCACAGAATGTGCAATCCCACTGCAAAATTGATAAAGAGCAAATCATTAAGATGCTGGTGGAAACTAGGCTGCACAAACACGTTCGCTGTGCTACTGTGAAGCTCACAGGTGTTTTTGGAGGCTTATCTCAACCATGATGTGATTGAAAATTTAAAGATGGAGAAGTCATTTAGTCCTATCACATGAACCGCATGTCTCTCATTGTGTCTTGGAAAGCACCATCTGTGCTGGTTAGCGGAGGACATAAAAACATTACGATGGTGTTTGTAGGGTGCTTGAAATCATCAGGGGTTTGAGATTCATGTGGGGCCTACTTACTTGTTGAAGGTTTTTAAAAATTAATGCACCATCACCATGTACTATTTGTAATGTCCAAATGCTAAAAATAAACAAATGTAACCGTCTCTGTGTTACATTCTTTTAGAAAAAGATACAAAAGCTGTCACTTGGGTTTTAAAAGGTACATCTTTGTACCTTATTTACCCCTAAAGGGTGCATATTAGTACACAACAAACTCAACACTTTTTACCTCTTAAAGGGATAGTTCAACCAAAAATGAAAATTCTGTCATTAATTACTGACCCTTGTGTTGTTCCAAATTCGTAAGAACTTTGTTCATCTTCAGAACACAAATTAAGATATTCTGATGAAATCCAAGAGCTTTCTGACCCTGCATTGACTGCAATGCATCTGACATGTTCAAGGCCCAGAAACGTAGTAAAGACATTGTTAAAATAGTCCATGTGGCATCAGTGGTTCAACCGTAATGTTATGAAGTTACAATACTTTTTGTACACAAAGAAAACAAAAATAACAACTTCTTCAACAATTTCTTCTCTTCCATGTCAGTTTTTGACATGCATTCACAACAGTACCACAATGCATTTTGGGTGAACTATCCCTTTAAACTCTTTAAAATGAGCATTTTAGATAGAGGCTGCGTTCCACTCCACTTTTTGATATGCACTGGCAAACTTCCCTAATCACTTCCCCTCGGGGGAATCCCTGCTGCCCTTTTGAAGTGTGTTCCACTTTGTGAAGTGGACGAGGTAAGTTTATATGGACAGACCCTCGACCCCTCGATTTTGACCGAGGGAGCGAATCTGCTTCATATGCACACTTCAGGCCACTCCACAGACTCACAATGCAACACGATTATGACATCATCGCAGATCGCGTTTTATTTATTCCCACCCCAAACAAATTATTTTTTTTTACATTTATAACAGCCCCAGCATACCTATATACCTATAGAATGCTGCACCAAAAAAATAAATAAGTGGAAAAATGTAAACAATAAACCAACTCCATAGCGGATTCTAAGTGATCAAGGGCTTAGGTTCTGATTCAGCCCATTGCAAGTGTTCCGCCAGAAGTTGGCACACGTACATCCGAGTAAATGAGACGGAGGGAAGTTTGGTAGTGAAGGGCATAAAAAAATGAACTGGAACACAGCCATAATAAGAATAGGCTACTAGGACAGCCATTAGACTGAGTATGTTATACAAAATTATTTTTGGACTTTTCTAAAGTATACTTTTCACATTGCCATGGCAATAAAGTATAATGTCTAAAATGAACATGATGCACCTACTGTTCTAGAACCTCACTGCCACACAAGCACATCACACTGCCAACTTATTTGCACAGTGCTGCTTCTCAAACGACTTTAGCAAGCTAGCTAGGAGGACATTATACACCTACATACTAACTGACAAGAGAGGGGTCAACAGCTTGTTGTAACTGGGAAGATAAAGTGATGCCACCTGCTTTAAAAACACTAACTTTGAGATGTTATTGCTGTATAGGTGTTACAGTTTTTTTCCTCATTAGCTGTAGCTAGCTTAAACTGGCTATGGAACAACCTGTGACAGAAGTGGATTACTAAACTCAGCTGAGGACAGTTACATCAGCTATGATGCATCAATTACACAGCTAATATATACACATAGATACATACATACAGTATAACAGTTTTGCTTTATTGGACCGCACATGTAGCTTTCTTTGTTTTGAGGTGTCAGCAAGAGAAGTGTTTATAACAGCAACTAATTTATTGTTAGACGTCAGCAGACACAGTAGTGATCACTGCGGGCCAGGTACTCACAGACATCATTAAAAAAATAACTGTACTACTCTAACTGCCTTATTGCTTAATACTATGCATTCTCAGCAGAGTGGAACTCATCAAGAAAGTTCTCCTCATTAAGCAAACTACATGAGAAAAGGATGAGATGCAAGGATAGAAAAATATACAAGTTCCTAAAGCCCTGCATGGGTTGCCACTGTCACTGATACCAAAAACTGATACAATGGCAAAAAACTAAAATATTATTGAACATACTTTTTAATTTATAACATTAATTTCACTACCATCTAGTTCTGTAGATATGGAGTTCCTTCCAAACTTCCTATTCTGTCGTCTGCAACTCTGGCATTGTCAACACGAGATTCTTGCACATAAGTACAGTAATAGTTGGTTTTGTTCATTCCACTTGAATGCCACAGTTATCCGTTCACAGGCACAATGGCTTGACCGTGGGGTTGTAGCTTTTTCTTTTTTTTAAAAAAAAATGTAAACATGTGCCTGATGGATGTCTTGACTGTTTTGCCTCGTTGCTTTTTTTTAGCATTTCATTCACGAGTCACATTAAAAGAAGTACAAACGAGTCTAGAGACCCAGCTTTTTCCATTCTGCGGTGTCCTGTATTCAAAGTGTTCTTTGTAAAGTGCCTAAATAGACTACAGATACTGCATGAAGACTGAAATATTTGGCTTTTTAAAATTTCAGTATCGACTTCAACTTATTGCCATCCAAATGAAACCAACAGGAAATAAAATGTAAGGGGAACAGCGTTTACCGTTTACCGAGCTCTAGTAATATGATAAACACTGTGTCAAAAAGACAATGATCTGATATAGTTTGAGATACATTATTTAGCTGAAGCATTTTTTTTTCCAGAAGTATGTTCAAAATTATGTTTCAAAGCTTAGTCTGTTTATATTCATCAGTGTTGGGTGTAATTAGTTACTAAGTAATTAGTTACTGTAATTTAATTACTTTTCCCTTGATAAAGTAAAGTAAGGGATTACTCTTACAGTTACTTCATATGTAATTGAACTTAATAGCCTACTGTGTATAGACTGTAGAACATTTATACACAATACAATGGTGGATTTAACATAAAAATTTAAAAAGTGTGTTCTCACTTTAAATAGTTTGGTGAGTTAATAAGAATATTGGTAAGACTTTATAGTGTCTACAGCTATGTTTCACCTCACCACCATTTTTCAAGTGTATGACTTGCCCAACTCAGAAACTCGTTTATCAAAATGATCTCATAGTTTCCCTGTTGTAAATACAACTTTAGAGGCCGTTCGTGTCCAATTTCTGACTAGGAAACTCGTAATTGCAATAATTCTGAAAGCATGTGAAGGTATAAGGTCTGTTGAAGCTCATAGCTATTGGTTTTCTAGTCTAGTCTTACTTCTGTCAACTGATGGGTTAGTTGTTCCTCCACAGGGTTAATATCAGCTACCTTTACCCTAACAGCTGTTTATGAGATATAACAACTTGAAAATATTTTGAACTGAGGCTTTATTGTCTGTCACATACTTGCTACCAACTTCCCTATTTATAGCCATGCCAAGAAGGATGTGTCTGAACATCGAAAAGCTTTATCTGTCTTCAGGTTTGATTTGATCAAATTGAGCATGAGCCATGGTGTTTCATTTTCACTTTCTTAGCTCAATCAAGGTATGTTTGTTCCAAGTCGATATCTATTCAGTCCATTGTGCCCAACACTCATGCCACAAATAAAGTGCTTTTAGTCTGTGTTGTTTATCCTTCTGATCATGGATGCTTTCAGGAATTTGGGTCACTGAAATGTTTTATTCTGAATCTCATTAGATTTAATCGGTTTGATTTTGTGACTTCAGCTGGCCAGTTTGTACAGCCTTTTGCCTTAATGTGATGAGGTTATAAATTTGCAAGTAGCTTGTTTTGCTGGTGATTTTTAAACAGCACATTATGCTGATGATATGAGTCTAGACTAATTTTGCTCACTAAAGATAGCCTGCTCTATCACATGTTTGGCTTGGGAATCAATTTATGAATTCTCTTAGCAAATTGCACATTGGCAGACCTCAGCAGCGGTCTTGATTGCAACGGCTATATTCTAATTATTGCTCACAGTTAAATAACCCAATGTCAGCAAGGTGCCATGAGTTGTCAAAGGATATAATTAAGAGAAAGACATTTATGAATTTCTTCACCTCTGACTTAACCCTGTGATTATATAAATGCATAGCAAAACCACAGAACCTGGATGTGAAAATGTGGTCAAACCTAACTGTCTGATATCTTTTGGCTCTAAACTGAGGTGTTAATTAGGGAAAAGCTGTATCCCTGTCGCTTTGAAGTCAAGAGCCCAGTTTGTGCATGTTCACTTGAAGAACCAGAGGTTCAGAATTTTAAATGAGCTTTTAGAAATTAACAACAGCAAAAATTAAACTTGGAGTCACTTTTAATTGTATAATAGACTAGAAGAAGAAGGAAAGACTTTAAGCCTAATCGTGTCGCAAAACTGATCATGTTTTTTAATCAGTATTTTTGTCTATGCATATCTATGCATTTTTTATTTGTATATTTTTTCTTGTTTAAATAATAAAACTCAGTACATTTAGTTTTATATATATGAAGAGTTCATTTGCAAAAACAGATAACTCCGTTTTTAACAATTCTCAAAAATCAGTTTTTTTCATTGTGCATTCCAATTAATTTCAATGAAACTGCAGATGGATTTTTTTTGACCAGGTTAAAAATAACTAAAAACAGCTAACTACCGCAATGAAACACAATAAAAACATGATAACATAATAAAAAACATGATTTTTGAACATTTAAAAAAAACAGCGTTATCTGTTTTTGCAAATAAACTCTTCATATATATACATATATATATATGTATATACGTATATATATATACACACACACACACAGTGGGGAAAAAAAAAATTATTTGATCCCCTGCTGAGTTTGTACGTTTGCCCACGGGCAAAGAAATGATCAGTCTATAATTTTAATGGTAGGTTTATTTGAATAGTGAGAGACAGAATAACAACAAAAAATCCAGAAAAGCACATTTAAAATAAGTGAAATAAGTATTTGATCCCCTATCAATCTGCAAGATTTCTGGCTCCCAGGTGTCTTTTATACAGGTAACAAACTGAGATTAGGAGCACTCTCTTAAAGGGAACGCTCCTAATCTCAGTTTGTTACTTGTATAAAAGACACCCGTCCGCCATGGCCAACTCCAAAGAGCTGTCCAAGGATGTCAGGGACAAGATTGTAGACCTACACAAGGCTGGAATGGGCTACAAGACCGTCGCCAAGCAGCTTGGTGAGAAGGTGACAACAGCTGGTGCGATTATTCGCAAATGGAAGAGACACAAAATAACTGTCAATCTCCCTCAGACTGGGGCTCCATGCAAGATCTCACCTCGTGGAGTTTCAATGATCATGAGAACGGTGAGGAATCAGCCCAGAACTACATGGGAGGATCTTGTCAATGATCTCAGGGGAGCTGGGACCATTGTCACCAAGAAAACAATTGGTAACACACTACGCCGTGAAGGACTGAAATCCTGCAGTGCCCGCAAGGTCCCCCTGCTCAAGAAAGCACATGTACAGGCCCATCTGAAGTTTGCCAATGATTCAGAGGAGAACTGGGTGAAAGTGTTGTGGTCAGATGAGACCAAAATCCAGCTCTTTGGCATCAACTCAACTCGCCGTGTTTGGAGGAGGAGGAATGCTGCCTATGACCCCAAGAACACCATTCCCACCATCAAACATGGAGGTGGAAACATTATGCTTTTGGGGGTGTTTTTCTGCTAAGGGGACAGGACAACTGTACCGCATCAAAGGGACGATGGATGGGGCCATGTACCGTCAGGGCCAGGGCACTGAAGCCTGCCAGGGCATTGAAAATGGGTCGTGGATGGGTATTCCAGCATGACAATGACCCAAAACACACGGCCGAGGCAACGAAGGAGTGGCTCAAGAAGCACATTAATGTCCTGGAGTGGCCTATCCAGTCGCCAGACCTTAATCCCATAGAAAATGGAGGGAGCTGAAGGTTCGAGTTGCCAAATGTCAGCCTCAAAACCTTAATGACTTGGAGAGGATCTGCAAAAAGGAGTGGGACAAAATCCCTTCTGAGATGTGTGCAAACCTGGTGGCCAATTACAAGAAACGTCTGACCTCTGTGATTGCCAAAAAGGGTTTTGCCACCAAGTGCTAGGTTATGTTTTGCGAATATGGTCAAATACTTATTTCACTCATTAAAATGCAAATCAATTTATAACTTTTTTGAAATGCGTTTTTCTGGATTTTTTGTTGTTATTCTGTCTCTCACTGTTCAAATAAACCTACCATTAAAATTATAGACTGATCATTTCTTTGTCAGTGGGCAAACATACAAAATCAGCAGGGGATCAAATAATTTTTTCCCCACTGTAACAAGAAAAATAGTTCTGATTTTATTTAATGCAGTAAACACAGCTGATATGTCACTAGTTCAAGCAGCATTCAGAGAATGTTTCATTCACATTCGCAGAGGCAGTCTTTGCTCAATGAAAAGAAAGAAAACACACTCATAATAAAATCTTGACAGAACTCCACGCACATGCCACTTAAAAAATCTTTCTGTTTGAATTAATCTAGCACGATGGAAATATGCAGGTGTCTTTGAGTTATGAATGAAGCGGCATGTAGCAGACTCTGGGAACAGATTGCCAAGCGGGTCTAAAGCGGATTAGAGTTAATTAAAGGGATGTTCCTACTTGTCATATCCATGGATCCACTTTCTATTTACATACTAATGCTGAGAGCAGGCGGAGGAGGAGAGCGTTCCAACATGACATTGCATGCTTTAAGAGATGAGGATTGAGTTTTTCATTCTTTGAAAAAGTATTATTAGTGTAGACACTTAACCTGTGTATACCACCCCTGATTGCCTATACACTTCTCTTGCCTGTCTATTTTTTTTTCTTTTTGATGTCTTAACTACCACACAGTAAAAAATGGATACAGTACATATGTATATGTATAATTACTTGCACTGTTAACTGGTTGCCCTTGAGCATGTAATTTTTAATAACTAAACATTTTGCGCATTCTGCACACCAAAAGTAAGCTGCATCAAAAATTGCATCCTCTTTGAGTATTTATTTTGAATAAGTTGTTGCTTTGTGACTGTTAAATAAGTGTTCTGTGTATCAAAGTGTGTAGTATGAATGTAGTCTGGACTTATTACATTTGTCATATTGCCATTGCCGTGTGACTCTTTTGACATACTGTTTTTCACCTACTTTATAGTAGTGAAGTATGCATTTGCAAACACCCATAATCTACTCTCCTTATTAGTGTTTTGTATATTTATTAGAAGAAGTGTGGCCCTTAGGCTAAAGATCCAAACTTGTGGCCCCTTGAGCTTTCTAAAGGAAAAGGAGGCCCTGTTGAGGAGGTCCTTTCCTGGTAATGACAGAGATGTCTGGTCTCCTTGATGCCTTGCATATTGGCTGCGAAGGTCACATGTGTCAGGTTTCGGACAGAGCCCTTGAGTCGTGTTCGTTTATTTACTTTCACTCTTGTCTGAGACGCTGCTTCGACCAATTAGTGCAGGCTGTCATTTTCATCACAATGCTTTGTTTTCAGGGAAGATTTTGAGATGTTTTGAATATATTTCCATCCCATGAATTGCCCTTTTCACATTAGAGGGCAAAAGAAAAAAAATAGTGTTTTGTTTACTTTAGTAGTCAACCAATTTCACTGCTTAAATGTATCATATTTCAGTCTCCCGACAGCAGCTAATTTAACATTCCTGCCGTAAAACTCCATTATTAGGTTCCACTCGGATTGAGACGAAAGCCGAAACTGAATAGAAAAAAGGAAATAATGTGATGAGACAAACATTCAATGAACTTCTGCCAATATGCGCTCTAAGTGAGGCCTGTCTGGGTGTTAATTGGATATTGTTGTTCATGTTGGTCGTAAAAGATATCAAATGTTTTTTTGAGTGATTGTAGAAATCATATGTGCCATCCACTTTCTGTTTAATGTCTCCTAAGGGCATAGCAGATGACACGGCCATTGTTTTTGTCCACTTAAGCACACGATTGTTTTTCTGAATGAAAATAATGAGGTTGACTTACTGCAGCAGCCTCATTTAACTACCATATTACAATATGACAGACTCAGAAGCAATGATACAGTATAGCTATTTTCTAAAACATAAATGCATCCAGAGAGATTTGTTCCTATAACCATCAGCTAATTAATCTGTGGACAGAAACACAATATCCTCGGCTTTGTTTTTGAATTAGACCCACATATCTTCGGCTGTTACTGAAATAAACACTTCTGTGAAATCTGATTTCTCTCACACAGGTCATTACGGTCATTTTTTTTTATCGGAATAAGCCTGTGTGCTCGTCTTTGGCTTCTGTAAGTGGCAGGCAGCAAATGATAAACAATCATTACTGACGTATTTCAGATGAAAATCAATTCCATCAGTGTCAGTTTTTTTTTTTTTTGGGCAGGAGCTTATCTAATGTTTTTTGTATGGTACTTGCTATCTTTCTGTCATTCAGACTCTTGTCAAAACACGTTTTGTTTGGTATCTAATCGATTCAAAGTGAAAAAGCCTTATATTTTCTCCAAGAACACTTTCTATCCAAGAATTTGCATGCATTTGTAGCTGTAAAATATGCACGTTTACGTAAGAATATCTTTTACATCTTTGTAAAAGATCAGAAATCATAATGTAAAGGGATTTGGTTTTGTTAACCAATGCTGAATTTAAAATGCACAAGCTGGTTCTTAATGATCTCTTGTAGATTAGTTTTAATGAATAAGATTAATAGTGTTTTCACGGCTTTGAGTTAATTAGCTTTAATGGTGATTATAAAGGAAAGAGCTCATTTATTTGTCAGAAATGTCAGTTTGATGGCATTAACCAAACCTTTTGAATTTTGAATCTAGTTCACCAATTAAAATGCCCTTTTTCTTAAGGTTTATTTCATCATTTGAAAAGACAGAAAATACTAAGCCTATAGTTTAAACCTATGCCACCTGCTATATAAGGGATAACCCTTCATAAAACTGTGTTTGCATGCAGGTCAGTAATAGCAGAGAGGCTTCATTAATGTCCTTCCTGAATAATGCATATTGTGTTTCTGTGCTTTGTTGCTCTATATTAAATCAAGAGGAGTTTGTTATTGTACCGTATGCAAGATTCAGCAGGCTTGTAACAAGAGAGAGTTTTGGGTAGGAAGGGCACAGTGTCCTAGCACGGCTCTTTAATCTCTCACTTTGAAACTTTGTTCCACCCAAGGGTGGCTAACTGAAAAGGGCTTCCTAGACCCCCAGGAACAATCACTCACTGCGTGGAGGTGATGAAACAGTATTTTTTCAATCCAAGGAGAACTGCCTTTGTGCAGTGAGGTGTGATGGAATTAAACATGGGGGTTTTGTGCTTATCTGTACAGTATATTAGGTTTCTCACCCAGTATTATACTTCCGGAGACCTTCTTTTGTCTGTGTGCATGAGAAAATGTAATTTTTTTTATTATATATATATATATATATATATATATATATATTCAATAGGGCTCACCAGAAGACACAACAGTGGCACACATTGTGTACAAAGCTTTTTGGTATAATAAAAAAAATCCCTTGCTGATGCCATTCTAGTTACAGAAATATAACTGACTGACTTTTTGTACAAAGGGGAGCCTTTTTGTCTTCTGAATATGGGCATGCATTTGAAACACTCTACGAAGATAGTACACTTTGGTGTTTCATTACCTTTTTAAGGTCATATTCCAGTTTTCTTTTTTTGTTGTGAGAGCTATTGAGGACATTTGCAAATGTGTAAAGCACTTTGAGTGTCAAGTAAAATGCTATATAAATGTAATGCTGACTATTATATATCTTATGTAACAAAAAAACATGAAAAAAGCTAGTTTTAAACACATCTGTAGTCTCTTTCCACTCTTAAATTGATGATTTTGTCCTGTTACACCCCAGACACTTTGACTTTATTTTACAATTAAAATTACACAGCAGTGTCATTATTTGACATAATCTGTTGAATTTATAATAAATTCATATTTTTGAATAACCAATTTTGAGTACAAAACATATGTTTAGCTCTGTTCAACATTTGGTTTGCAAAATGTGCATGGCATGATTTTGTTTTGCTGAATATTTAGTTGGAAAAACCAAACAAAGTGTTGGGATGCAATGGAAATTATGATCATTGGAGTCATCCGAGAAGAGTTGTCATTGCAGGGGAAGGGGAAATTAATATTTTTGATTAACAAATATGAAGGCAAAAAAAAAAATGTGCATGGATAAATCGATTTAAAATAAATGCTGCAACATTCCACTAAAAACAAAAATTTTCCATTTTGATTTCATGGTGAGTCTGAGGGCCTTGTTTTGTACCGTATTTATGGAAAGTGCTGTCTGTGTGCAGTAGCAGTACCTCAATTAATGTCCATGCATAAACTTAAAATGAAGGTTAGTATACACATTTTATTTGACTTCTTTCTGCTTTTTGTTTTATTTTTATCCCTATTCCACCTCTTCCTGTTCCTGCTTCTTCCTGGGCAGACCACAGAAAGACTCCTGCAGCTGGCCTTTGCAAATGGCCCTAAAGCTTTACAAAAGCCAAGTAAAAGCTCAACCTGCTGTATTCAATGTGTGCTGAACAGAGACCAACCTATTATTTCGTCCATTCCGTGCCTTTGAATCTGGTGACCTATTCCAGTGAAAAGCAATTTCAATAAAGGTCATACACATGACTAGGTAAGGGAGAAATGCCCATGAGGCAAGGTTTTCAAAGGATGTTTAAGTCCTTTATCTTTTTATTGTTGTGTGTGGCATTGTAAGGGTATCATTACAGGTTGAATTATAGAATGCAAGCTAACTAAGGCTGTACATTATGGCAACATTCAAAGTTGTTGTTCATCAAAACAATAACTTGAGTTTCTTAATAATATGCTTAATTAATGTCTAGTCTTGTTCGCTATATGAGATTGTAATTGGGTTTGTGCCCCTCAGGCAACTCATGTCTAAATTTGTGAAGGTTGTGGATGCTTAGGCTGGTGAATATTAGCTGGTGAATTTTAGTTCTAACTCTCAATCAGTTTTTTTCTTTCTTCTTTTTTTAACACTTTATGTGTCTCATTTGAGAGAAACGCTGCAGGTTTAAAAGTTAAATACATTATCTTGTTGTTCCTTTTTTCTTTTTCTTTTTTTTTCAATCATAACACATTTTCAGTCAGTGTGATTTTTTTCATACAAAAACCTAGAAAATCTGTTTCTCAACACTCTTTTGCACCTCAGGTTGAAACATTTGCAAATAAAGCTTTTCCCCATGCAATTCCCTCATATTACAAAACATGCAATGATGGAAATGCTTTGTTGCCATCTGTTGTGTGAGAGCTGCCATTTTTGAGTTTTGAAGTCATTACTTAAAATGACCATGTTTTCCTAATTCTTTTTAGCTGACATATTGTTTGTAACATGATCTTGTATCTTATTTCAAGAATAAACACCCCTTATTCGCAAAGCTCTACACATTGCTCACTTCTTGCATGTCTGTTTATGAAACATTTTGGAAAATTTGATCATGCTTTCAATCTTTAACCTCAAGCTCTTTTTATTGTACCATGTTTAATTCCATTCTTCAGTTTTCCACATATAATCAGTTTCCCCATAAAAAAATAAATAAAATAAAAATAAAAACTTTCTGGGCCTGGTTATGAAAAAAGAAATCAAGAAAAATAAATGCAAAATATCAATATATCAATAAGACATGAAATAAAGCCTAAGATCCCATCCACTCCATTCCAACCAAGAAAGACTCCTATATATATATATATATATATATATATATATATATATATATATATATATATTTATATATATATATTCTCTATGGTTCTTTCTTGGTTGGAATGGAATTTAAATATATGCTGTATAAATGAATTTATAGCCACATTGGTTGATACTGATTTTAATAGTCATGAAGATTTGATTGTACCTATTACTAAGGGAGTATGTCTCATTCTTCAGAAAAATGAACTGTACCCACACAGGGAATGGTATTAAGCATAGAAATATCCAGACCAATCATAGTCTATAATGAAAGTTATTAAACATAATCTCTGTTGTAAATATTTGAGGAGGTTGACATCTGGTTGAGAGTCCATTTGCGCTTTGGATAATGTGCCCCAAAGCACTCCACTTCTCTCTCCCTCATGTAAAATGCATTCGGCCGTCTGTTGCTCCCATTGAGTTGAAGTCTGGAGTGTGGATTTTAGTACACCCACCACAAACTTCTTTGTACATGTCAGCTTTCTTCCACTGGTTTGTTCCATCAACACTCTTTTTATGTTTTCCTTTGCTGCCAGCACAGCACTTTCACCCCTAACTACTCTAGTTTGGGAGTGCAAAACCATTATCGGGGCTTGTTGCCATTGTTGCTGTACTCACTATGTTCCGTTTACAATGCTGATGCAAATTTTCCTGTCCTCGCTCTGTTGCAATAACGATCAACTTTCAGCATGAAATAATATTTAGGAGGCTTTTTCCTGGAGTTGGGACTGTTAAATATTGTTGCTTGTTCTTGTGTTTTAATATACATTTAACTAAAATTAGGCATGCATGGCCATTTCCTGCTATTGATTTTCTGGTCCCATAATTAACAGTTTGTTGTGGCCTTTACCAGTGTCTAATAATTTTACTTTTTGTGCATTGCTGAGAGAAATCTTACATGTACATTACAAATATATTACAAAACATTGTTGTAATATGAATCATTTATTAAATAATTGGCTCTAAATCATACTGTGCTTCTTGCTACATCTTGAACTCTTCAAGATGCTGACTGATGACGTTATTAAATTCTTATAAAATCAGCATTAGTCCTCTGGGATTAGATCAGCCCTTCAAACGTTTACAGATTGCAGTTAACTGATTAACCTAAAAGCGAGAGATGCTTCTAAAGTATTTGTCCGCAACTAAAGCCTCATTAGCAAGTTATAAGGAATGACTGTGTTTAAGCTGTTCTGCTTACTAACAACATTTAGGACAGGTAAGTCTATTCCTCCTTAAAGGTGATTAATCGCGCTCCAGTTGCATTGAGCAATACACAATTTATGAAATATTGTAATAAATTACATTTCCTATAAATATTGTAACAGAGCAGACAAACAAACAGGGAGCAAGACATCTTTAACTATCCAAAATGATACTTTTGCATGTAATTTGTCAAAAGATTTCCAATGGTTTTATCCTCTAGTGATTTGGCGGATATTGCTTTAATTAAGCATATGTTGAGTTGTTCATCAAAATGACCTTAAGTGATATAATTTAGTTTTTAAAGGTAAGCATATTATTTCTGAGCCATTAGCATCATCAGACTGAATTGCATAAAAAATAAAGAGGTTCTCCTGAAACTTTCCTCCATCTACCATTGGTCAACAAAACTTACTGGGCCAGTCATGGCCTAATGGATAGAGAGTCTGACTTGTAACCCGAAGGTCGTAGGTTCAAGTCTCAGGTCCGGCAGGGATTGTTGGTGGAGGGAGTGAATGTCCAGTGCTCTCTCCACCCTCAATACCACGACTGAGGTGAGACCCTTGAGCAAGGCACCGAACCCCCAACTGCTCCCTGGGTGCTGCAGCATTGGCTGCCCACTGCTCTGGGTGTGTGTTCACAGTGTGTTGGTGTGTGTGTTCACTTCTCATTGCTGTGTGTGTGCACTTGGATGGGTTAAATGCAGAGCACAAATTCTGAGTATGGGTCACCACACTTTCCTTTCCTTATGCCAGAACTGGTGGGGATGCTCAAACTAAGTTGTTTTGATAACACCATTATTACTTTTTTTTTTCTCATTTCGTTAACTTGTAGGACAATACTTAAAAAAAATGGAATTAGTTTGGCTGTACTGCTCATCAACTTGCAAAATAGTCTTAAAACACTACATGAAAAAGAATTGCGACAAGCTTGTGGATTATGACTCAGCATTAAAAAAAAGAAAAGAAATAGTGATATTTTGTTGCTTTATTGCTACCCCTAGCTACATTTGCACACTGTTTGGGGAGAACAAAGTATTTTAACATCAAAAATGACACATTTTAGCTCTAAAGGAATACTGCGAGTTCAGTACAATTTAAGCAAAATTGACAGCACCTGTGGCACAATGTAGTATGCCACAAAAATTCATTCATCTACCCAGACCTCAAACATTTAGGTTATAGTGAGGCACATACAATGAAAGTTAATGAGACCCATACATAAACATTAAGATACTGTTTTCATAGTACAGCCAAATGACTTAAACAACATGCATAGTAATAGGATTTAAATGTTGAAAACAATCACTTATAAACATTTTATGTGTAAAGATAGTGGATTTTACAACTGAATAACAGAACAACTTTACAGCTCAAGTAATACATATGTTTTGAAAGAACTAATGTGTTTTAAGTGTTAAAAGCTTCACATTTCTTTTAAATTCTCTAAAAATTGACCTTATTCACTCCCATTGTAATTATCTTGATTTTCACTTTTATTTATTCATTTAGAAAATGAGGGACATGTTAAAATTACATTTGTATGGTAGTACTCAACATTATACCACAAATGCTGTTGTTTGAGCATAACTTTTGTAATGTATTGAACCCGCTGTACAATATTCCTTTAAGACACAAAGCAGATATAGCCTACTGTTGATGTATCTACAAATGAAATCCACAGAGACAGAAGTTCCTGTCAGACTAGGACTCCATGTGCAATCTGATTGGTTTGCTCAGCATGCGTTTAGCTGCATTCTCTCATGTGTGATGTTCTTTTATAAAATAGCTTCCTGTTTAACCACAGTCTACAAAGATGTGCAAACCTCAAACCACAAACAACATTTTTCCTCCACACTGTTCTGTACTTCCCTTCTGCTAAAATCCAACGAACCTGTCAAAACTCCTTCAAAGGCATCTTGTTCTTCGCTCGGTTGTTTACATTGCCACATACTCTCTTTATTAGCAAATAAGGAACATCTGAAAGAGAAACATCTGAGATGATCTCACACTTAGAGAACGTTTCCGATTTATTTTCGGAATATAGTCATATGGACGATTCTCAGCACGTACGTCGCCGCATATGTTCCTCTTTGTGTTAAAAGTGAAAAAGTGCGTTAAAGTGCTATTCAAATCTTGCTATTCAGGAAGCATCCATCATTCACTTACCCAGTGCTAAAAGACAGCTTGTCTGCACAGAACGCCTCGGCAATCGGCCTGGGATAGCTTTCGCACCTTACATGTTATTGTTGTTGGCAGGCTAATGCATTAACAAGTATGTAGCGTCAGGTTTGTTAGACGGATACAGAGCGTTGAGAGGAGGGTGTTTGAACGGCGGGCTCTGAATGTACATATCTACTTTTTAACTATCGATCCGGCACGGCTGTTAAACCGTCTGCGTGAGGACAAAGTGATGAGGCTCTTAGTCTGGGCCGGGGATCCGTCGAAGCCCTAAGAACGTGACATTAAAGGGAAGTGTTTTGTCTGAGATGTCTTTTAATGTTGCCACTCTTTTGTATAGTTAAGGCGGTTTGGCTGTCTTTAAGCAACTTGCCGTTATGAAGAGCTTCCCGCACTTAGCGCTTAATGAGCTCGGGGAAAGTGCAGACAGACGGAAATGCATGGAGGCTAATAGATTAATTCAGAATAGTATAGTTTACAGCTTCGCCTCAAGTTCTCTAAAACAACCCGGCGATGGTTTTGGAATGCATACATCATACCGAAGTGCTATTAACGTGTTTCACAGTATAATTCATTCACCCCGGCTGCGAGAAGGGCCTCCGCGTGGATTGCAAAAGCCTAGGTTTTTCTGAGTGGCACGTGGTGGTACATGAATGGAGGCTCGTACATCATGGCAGCGGTGCCTGATGGGTTTGGAACAGCACTAAATCATTGACTGCTGTGGAGAGCTCTAGCCCTGCCAGGTTTCCTCATTGTGCTGCACTGCAGACCCATCCCCACCACCCACGTGAACTAATCGGAAATGCTTGAAATTCTCTGGATGACTTGGGGCTGATAGAAAACCACAGAAATGTCGAACGACATTGATGTCTTTTGATATCAGCATTGAGCCAGGGTGTGATGTTTCCCAATGGATTTCCCCCCCGTTCGATATTTGTCAGTGTTTGAGACATACAGCGCAAATGTGTTTTTGAACAAGCTGACCGATGGGAGAATACGTCACTCTACCTGTGTTTTGTATTCTGTCTGTGCTCTTGTGCTCTGACCATGGATGTCTATAATATCTGCAGCTATCTGAAAACATTCCCATTCATCTCAATGGCAGTGCACGATCTGAAATCTGCCATATTAGCTTATGAAACCACAGAACTTTTCGAGTCAATCACCTGAGCTGTTAATGCCGTGTGATTAATCACTCTGGAGTGGCAGGAAAATTCATGATAACACTGATTAGCAAATTTTCGTTTTTAATAACCATATAAAAGTGCATCTGGCACTGGTAAAACAGCTGCTGTGCTATTATTATTTTTATTATTATTTGTTTGCACAGAATGGTTTGTTCCATCAACACTGTTTTTATGTTTTCCTTTGCTGTCAGCGCAGCACTTTCACCTGTAACTACTCTGGTTTGGGAGTGCAAAACCATTATTGGGGCTTGTTGCCATTGTTGCTGTATTCACTGTCTTTTCTTTACCATGATGATGCACATTTTCCTGTCATTGAAATACAGATCAAATTTCAATCTTGGGAGCTTTTTTTCTGCAGTTTTCTGGTACCGTCTGGCATTGTTGCTTGTGCTCGTGTTTCAAAATGGACATATCTAACTAAAATTTTTACTAAAACAAAAAAGAAACTTCTGAACTTTATTTATTCATCTAGGTGATCTGATTAAAGTTGTGGACACTATTGTTTAGTAAAATGTTGGGGCAAAATCCAGTAATTTTAATAGGAATGCACATGATCGGGTGTTTCAGATTTCACTGTGGTTAAAGCTGGTTATGTGAATTTGTTGTATTGACATTGAAAAGCTGCTTGGTTTGAAAGTGACTTCTACTTTATGTACCCTACATTGACAATGGACTTTTTTTTTTTGTCCACAAAATTTCACCAAAATTTTGCTAATGTGACCACCATGAAAAAAAAAAAATCAATATAATATAAACACGTCATCACATGGCGCAGCTGATTGGTTCTTTTTGTATCAGCATCAAATGAGCTTGCTGCACAACATTCAAATACTTGGCTAGAGCTTGCCATAGCAGTTAATCAATATATTATAAATGTATTCAATATAATTTAAACATAATATTGGTTGGATAGCCATGAGCCATTTACTGTTAATTAATTAAAATCACGCTAATCATGACAAAACTGTCATTTTCTACCATCTAATGGTCAGGTGTTGGTAAAATAGCTACTATATAATAAATAAGTTTTTTTTTTTCATTTTATATGTTGCTTGTAGAAATATGTATTTTGTCACTGGTGCTTTTTAATGGCCATCACTGAAGTATCATGCTTTTTTTTGCAGGTAGATCGTTAGATTGTAGTTCCAAAATCAACCAACAGCGGCTAATGGGATCATGCTAACCAGTCCATGCCAACCGTGACTCCCCTGGTGTATCCAATAAAAAAGGCCAAAAATATAATAAACATATAGCAGTGTTCAATATGGAGCTAAGTTTTGTTTCAGATAAAGCTCCCAGAGTCTGTGAGCATTGCTATGTAGAGAGGTTTGTGTGGGTTTGATGTGGTTTAACTGACAACCCTGATGGAGCATGTCATCCTGGATAGACCTGTTTCCACCCTGAGATGAGGCGCGCTTGGAAAAGCAGTGCAGAGGTTTTCCTAATCAACTAATTTGTGCTGCTTCTTCCTTCCTGCAGGCAGCACAGCGGATTATCAAAGCCCGCAATGCATAAACACAATAGCAATCATGTGCTAGAATGCTTGATAGATTCAGAGCCCTGGGATGTAAATGACTCCACTCATGATTACAGCATTTCTGTTTTTGGACTCCCTGTGTTGTCAGAAGACAGGCATGCTCTCTTTTTGCCGAACGATACAGAGCCTTAAGATCAATCTATTTGGTTTATTACAGCAATAGACTACACTGATAGCAGGAAATGGGAAACAATTGTGACATGAAAATATGCAGTTACATTTGCAAAACACGCAGATCCAAAACAACTTTACAACACAATTCGGTTTTAAATGAGAGTGAGAATTGCTTTCCGCAATAAAACTAACTGCTTTAGCATTTCAGATCAATTCCTTTCTTAAAATATTAGAAAATCAGATCTTTTATGACTGGTTAGTATATTTTACCTTGTAAAATGTCATTTAATACAACTTCAAAAAGTAATTTTAATTGTTATTTTTGTTGATTATTCATTTAATTAATTGTTGAACTGTAATACATCTTTAAAACTTTGAATATATGATTAAGATGTGTACACCCATGTAGCTATTCAAGGTAAATATGTTATTACTTTTTGCTTGATTGTTACACCGTGACATTTTAGAGTCATTTAATTGAAACTTTTGTTGAAAATGGTATTAAAGTTTTTCCAAAATCATATATAACCAACATGAAAACAAAAAATACATTTCTAAGAACTTGGCACCTCTGTTTCCATTTTTTTTGAAAAGTTAAATAAAGATTTAAGACCTGCATATATTATCACTTATTTTGTAGTTTCAATAAACTTCCAATAACGTGGAGACGTAGCAAAGACATGGTGCACATTCAAACTGAGGGCATGTACCCTCTTAGAAGCAGCCCATTTTGTGAGCAGATGGACATTGATATGATAAATTATACATCTAGAGTGAAGTTAACTAGCAATCATAACACCAGACGATAAGCTGCTCTCAACCTTTGTGCTAAATTAATTTCATATCAAATGAAGTATGGACAATAATGTACACAATTGACAGTGGTCGTTGATTGCTAAGCCTTTGGTTAGTTAATCTAATCCTTGGCGGTCGTGATTGTGCATGTAATTATGTTGTAATCATGCCAGTATCCAATAACTCAATTCAAACAGGAACACACTAAGAAATGGTTAAGCATCTCCATCATTTCTCATTCATGATGTCAATTCTGATCTTTGTTGATCCTGGAGAAATCTCTAGAGAGGATGATGCAGGCTCTAGTATTAAGGGAATAGTTCAACCATAAAAATAAATTCTGTCATCATTTACTCACCCCCATGTCGTTCCAAACATTTTGTGGAAGATATTTGAAGAAATTGTCCATGCAATGGAAGCTAGTAGGGTCCACAATGACATTCAACCCTGTTGAATTTTATTGCATGGACAATAAAACACAGACAAATTTTAAAAAATAAAATAAAATACTTCTTCTGTGCTCCATAAAAGAAAGAAGTCATACAGATTTGGAACGACATGAGGGTGAGAAAATGACAGAATTTTAATTTTTGGATGAAGTTTACCCTTTCAAAGTGTTTTCCTGTTGTCTTTGTGTCATGAAAACATGGCTAGAGGTTTCAGAGGAAACAATGAAATCGTGTTTAAATGTTTCAGAACTTCCCGGCTATATTCAGACAGACCTGAGGACAGAAGCGGTTGTGGGTATGGTTGACATTTACCATGAATATTAACAATTGCCCTCTACCACGCACGCACACAAGTGCATTCACTCTCCTGCCGGAACACTGCAGTAGACAGCAGGATCACCCCAGGCCTGCACTTGTTTTCATGTCTATTTGAGTCCGCCTTTCCAGGTTCAAATCCACTTTGAAAGCCATGTGGAGAGTGAAGACTGGTCTTCCTGTGCTGACCTCTCTCAGGTGAGCTATGCCTGTTGCAAGGTCACCTGGGGCTGGGTTTGCTTGACACCTCGACCTTAGCTACGGGCTAATGTAGATTAACCAGATTAACCCTGAGAGCGAGGTCATTGCATGCATTGTTTGGAAGCACTTCTGGGTGTGTTTCCCATACAATGTAACTCGCTACTTTTTTTTAGAAATGAACTAGGCATTACTGTTTCTCGAAGCCTTAGTAAGTTTATTACACATTTGAACTGCGGTGAACGCACTTGCATTATTGACATCACGCAGGTGGTGAAGTAGAAACTGATGCTAATTAATCAGTTTGAGAACAAGTGAACATGCCATCTGAGGACTACTTTGCTATATTTGTTTTTCTTTGTTTTGCTTTATCTGTTGATTTCTGTTGATTCAATCATAGATTCTCTCTTAAATTAAACTCCAGTCCACATGTCTTACTAACAAGAAACTATGCTTCTAACCACAGATCAAGAGCTGTAGTTCCAACCACACAGCTTTGCAATGCTTTTTGCAAATGTTCGTTGGAATTATAGTTTCGGGAAATACTAAATCACTGAACTATGTTGGTAATGACGGAACTTGCAGCAATGGTTGGCTAAAAAGGCTTTTGGGAAAAACACTCCTGAAAAGAAGTTCTGTCATGACAACTCTCGGAGGGATTGTCATGGTAATGTACATGACAATCTTAATGTGTTTGATCTTGGCAGAATAGATCTGCTACTCTGCTGCTGCGGCTGAGCAAGTACAGAGACTTGCTACTGCCAATACATCCACAACATGCTGCTGTGAGCATGAAAGAAATACTGCTGCTGCACATATAACGTATATGAAATATCCCCATATAGCATACAACCCAAATTCCAGAAATGTTGGGACGTTTTTTTAAATTTGAATAAAATGAAAACTAAAAGAATTTCAAATCACATGAGCCAATAACCTTGCCTCTCTAAGACATCCCTTTTATAGATAATCATGTTACAGACCTGATGTCAATTAACTTAATTAGTTGCTAGATGTTCTCCCAGCTGAATCTTAAAAATTTCTTGCTTTTTCAGCCCTTTGTTGCCCCCGTGCCAACTTTTTTGAGACCTGTAGCAGGCATCAAATTTGAAATGAGCTCATTTAGTGGATAAAAGTGTAAAAATTCTCTGTTTAAACATTTGTTTTGTTCTCTATGTTCTATTGTGAATAAAATATTGGCTCATGTGATTTGAAAGTCTTTTAGTCTTCATTTTATTCAAATTTAAAAAAACGTCCCAACATTTCCAGAATTCGGGTTGTACATGAATCACCCCGTAGCAGATCTATACAGGTGGAGCTGGGGAAGGTGGAGAGTTTCTGAAGTGCACTGCAGCTGCTATGGAATGCTCTAGCCAAGGATTTGAATGTTGAGCAGCGAGCTCGTTGGTTGCTGATACAAAATGAACCAATCAGCTGTGCCATGTGATAATGATGTCATTATGTCAGATTGAGTTTGACCTATCGGACTGCCCCATCTAGAGTTTCATGCCAGAACTTTAGATTTATGTGGATGAGGTGGTTGGTTTGAGGGGCGTAGCATCCATTATAACTGATGGAAAGTTTTCCATACTTTTTTAGGATAAATTCATTAATTTAAGAGCTTTGTTTTACTTGGCTGTTGTGCAAAAATCAAGCAAATCAACAAGCGAATGAACAGAAGGTCAGTTATCTTGTGTTCAAAAATACTTAAAGCTTAATAGAAAAAGCAGGTATTCTTTAAAATTTTTCTATTTAAAATGATGTTAAAATTAAAACTTCTTGAATAATTAAAAAATGTTGAAAACAGAGAGATAAAAAAAAATGTAAACTGAAACAAAAACATGTCTGTGTGAACAACCCTTAAACTAGCTGCACATCCTAAATTTTTGCCAAGTGGTTGCTGTCCTGAGACAAATATAATTTACTTATGAATTATATTAAATATAGTGACCTCAAGTAGTCACTGATTTATTCTGCTACATGATGTTGTCTTCAGAACATCATATAAATATGTTGACCAGTGTTGCTGTAATGAGTTCACTGAAGGCGAGCGTAGTGATGAACCCAAGTGCAGTTTATTTACAATGGTGATATTCAAAATCCAAACATAATCCAAACAGACGAAGACTTGACTTGAAACAGACTTGACATAAACAGGCTTGCATGAAACAGACTTGACGTGGCATGAAACAAACTAGACTCACCGACAGCAGGTTACAACATCAATACACGACCAAGCAACAGGGAAAATAACATGGCAGCTTATAGGAAACTATGAGGGTCACATGACATGAACAACCAATGGGAAACAAGACACATGACTATGACAACCAATCAGAACATGACACATTGAACAAGGGAACCAATAGCAAAGAGACATGAGGGCAAGGGAAGCATGACACAAACAGGAACCATAACTGAACTTCAAAATAAAAGACATGAAAACAAGAACATGAAACAGAACCAAAAACAGACTTTACAGTTGCCAAGTCCGTGGTTTCTCGCGGTTGTCCTTTGCCATGGGTTGTTTTTTAAGTCTGCGGATTGACATGAACCCCCCTGCCCCCCAGAACGTGGAACCCCCTGGAAGAAGGGTTTGACCCCCCGGAACACGATTTTGGAGAGATTTCACCCTGGAATGGGATAGGGCCAGCTAGTTTTGAGTTTCAGTTGGGCTGTTTTTTTTTTTTACGCAGACCTGACAACCCTGACGTTGACCCCAAAATGGTTGCTGCCTACTTACCTGCTTTTCATCAGTTTTGTTATGAGTACATCACCTAATTAATTTGTTATTTGTAATGAGAATGTCTCCTAATTAATAGTCATGAACACCTTTGATAAGGTTCATAAAGTGTCCCCTCACTTTTCGGATGGCTCCTACAGCTCTAGTTGAAAGACAGTGGAGGTCAATGTGTCCTCGTGCCGGCTGCCATGATAGAACTTGGATGTTGACGGCATATGCGCTCACTGCAGAAGCCGGCATGTCATAATTTTTCAATTGACTTCAGTGCCTGCAAATCGCTCATGTGTCAAACGCCTCTCTGTTCGGCCTCCTCTGAGATCTCAAGCAGGTGTCGTTCGATCAAACCAGGTAAGCACGTTCCTGCATGCACACAATGGCGAGACCAACAGCTGAAAATCTGTCATTGTTAAAAGGTGACATCAAGTTAACAGAGAGGTCGGCAGGCACTTCAGTAACCTGTTTGAAAGCGGTGGGCACAGATCCATATTTGTCAGAGCGTGGCTGTAAAGACATGCATGGCCAAGCTCATTCTCACCCATTGTTTGGGTAATGATGGTGCTATTACTCATATGTTGTGGTTTAGATATGCAGCTGGAGACCAGATGATCGTCATTGTCACTGTAAACAAAGGCAATGAAATATTCCCACATCATTGCCACGTTCCTAACAGCTCAAGTTGATATGCTGCTATACGAGCCAGATAACACACCATGGGTTGACTCTTGCCCATCTGCTTTATGGGCTCAACTGAGTTTCTATAATAATAAACAGTTTAACATAATTGTAAACCTTTATATGAGTGGTGATATCACGTTTGGTCGTATACTGTATACAGTGGCCCCAAAAAACCTTTAGACACCTTTGGACACTTTAAATTGGATTTTGAAGAATGTGGGTAACCAAACACTGGAACATTTCTCAGAATATCTCCTTTTACATTCCACAGAAGGAATAAATTCATACAGATTTTTTTGACTTGAGTAAATCATGACAGTATTTTTGTTTTTTGATTTTGGGTGAACTACCCCTTCAACTTACTGTGGAAACAAAGCAATAACGAGGATAAGACCTGCCAACATATAGCATCTGTTACATGTCCAAGAGCTGCTGTCATATGATGTAATGTTTATAGACAAGGTGCTAAGTATGGAAGGCTGTGTTGAAGGAAGTAGAAGCTCAGAGAGCTGTGGATGTTATGTATTTAATGGGGAGGTGTTGAGATGACTTCTCTAGAGTGGCGCTGTCTGCGAGTTTCAGATGAGCTGAGATTTTGATGAATGTACAAAAATCTCTATAGCTTCCCCTTCAATCCTAATGAAGCTTTCGCATTTGTTGTCAGGTGTTTGGCATCATCCAACAGTTTTATTTATTTATTTATTTATTTTTGTTGAGGCACCAGTGGTAGTCCTGAGTAAGATCAAACAGTGCTATTTTAGTATTATTTATATACTATTGTAGTATTTATTAATATTTTGAATTTGCTTTGCTTTTATAATGCCAGTTTTCATTTTAATTTTAGGTCATTTTCATATGTTTTGTCATTTTTGTAAGTTTTTTTATATTTTTATTTCTATTCTTCATTTTTATTTCAGTTTTAGTTTTAGTAATTTTTAGCACGTCATCCTAAACTTATAATATTTATTTAAAACAAGCAAAATCACAACTGACAGGGTTGTATGACAAGGAGAAAATTAGAAACATTATTTTTCTTTTATTTCCACCAGGAGAGGTGAAATGAGGGTGAGTTGATATTAGTGGAAGGTATATTGTATTTTATTTTTTTATTTTATTTTATTTACTTGTTTGCTTACTTAGAATTTTGGATTTTAAATGTGCTTGGCTCAAATATCCGAGGTGGCAAGTATAAGCCCCATTTTTTAGGAATTTTTTGGATTTTTTTTTCTGTTTTTTTCTTTTTCTATCTTTCCAGGACGGGACTCTATTTCAATCCATTAAATGTAGCTTTCCAAAATCAAGAAGTTCAATAAGATCAGGTTTAAAACTCCTGCCATGTTTTCCTTCAGGAAGAAACCCATTATTCTGAGCTTAATAAGAAGATAAACAGATCACAAATGAGGAGCTTATTTGTTGCTTGAGATCTGTGATCAGACATGTGGCTTAAAAGCTCAACCTAAAAGCCTAACAATAAAGTTGTTATTTTAACCTTTGCATGCTGCTAAAATTACATTTAGAAAACAAGCAGCTCTATTTACTGGTCATATCAAAATTCTTCACTCACATACAAAAAAAAAAAAAAAAAAAAAGCTGTTAGAATAAAAACTATATTAAACACAATGAATTTGATTTAATTAAAAAAAAAAAAAAAAATCTTTAGCTAACACTCATGCTTGAGTAGCCACGTATGCATTTGTTGATCTTAATGTCATTCAGTTTAATTCATAGAGAAAGTGACTTTGAAAGCCTATAATAAGATGTTAATTGAATGGTTAATGGCTTGAATCTAATTTAGTGAAAGGGTCACTGAAATAAGCAGGTGTATGAGTCACAAAGAATTGATCTTCCAACATGTTTTTTTTAAAATCAGAAACAGAGTGATTCCTCTTCTGTGGTATGAGAAGAGAAAAAAAACTGTATTGAGTTGACAATAGGTCTGGGAACAAATTACTTTCTGATAGCACAGATTGTGTTCAGAGTTTCCTTTTGTGCATGTGTTTTGTTAACTGGTTCCTGCAGAAAATAAATCAGCGAAAGGATTCGCAATTTCTGCTTTGTTCACTGTGAAATGTGTACTTCACCAAGGAACCTGCACAGACAGTGAGGGATCTGAGCTTTGACAGCAGGAGCAGACGAGGGCAGCCAGTGCATTCAAACATTCAAACAGACAGTTAAAGAAATCATAAACAGAGAAAAACTGACACCCTGCTGATTTGTGTTCTGCACATTTAGAGTCAAATAACAATTTCATACAGTTCATTACTGCTTATAGCTGAGTTTAGGGAATCAGTTGTGGAATAATTGAATTTCTTAACAGTTCATTTAAAGATTTAAATACGTGAATTGATTTTCTGTCATGTTCTTAAGCATTTTGGAGTCAATAATCATTTCACTCCGCAAACATGCGGTTGATGTTACATGCATAATGATTTGTGTTTAGGTGTACCTGCTGCTCATGAATATACAGGAATGTTGAATGGAATGAAGCCGTAATGAATGATGAAACAGAGCAAGCATGCAGTTACAAATATGTTAGGCAGTAATACAGAACAATAAAATTCATATCACACTTTTATAAACATGATGGACAAGTGGATGTGAAAGCTAAAGAGAACCAAATAAAGTCGTTTAAGGAACAATATGTTGTTGGGCTTGTTAAAATAATAGGGAAAATCTTCTAAAACTGAGCTGGATATATGGATTATTATTTCTCCTGACCATGACTGCAATTAATTTTGGTTGTGAACTTTGTGTATCTGAACTCTGTGCAAATTGTTCCTCAACACAATCCTATTTGTTGAAGTATTGTTAGTGTGATTTATAATTTTAAATATAGCCTACTTTTTAAATTATGTCAGAGACTGCAATTGACGGGCAGGAGATTTGGATTTGGAACAGTGTAACCTGTTACTAAACCTCCTTTAATTGGACCCTGACATAGTCATGTCCACCAGGGTCTCAGTTTCATACAGTTGTTTGAATTAGTGGCTCACTTGACATGTTTAATCCTGTTTCACACATCCTGCATCTGTATGTGAAAGTAAAAAAGCAGCATAGCTGCAACATCAGGTGCACTTTTTCACTCGAACAGCATTTTTGTTGCTCTCAGGTGATAATATGGTTTCATTGAATATTACCTTTGATTGCAGACAAATAAAAACGAAAAAATATATATTTACTTGAGGAGGAGGACAATGTTTACAAACAAATGGTAATTAATTTAGAAACCTAAACCCATGCAGCTTTAAATTGCTGAAATTATCTACATATAATTACCCTTGTGAAAAAGAAGTACACCTCTGCATGGCTTAAAATAAGAGTACTTATTATGGAAATAATATAATTTAAAAGAATATACTTTAATTGTAATCTGTTTTCAGACACTTAGTTTCATGTTAATTGCAATTAAATGAAAATTCATTATAGTGTATATTAAATGCAGTTAGCTGAAGCAGTACTTCTTTTGACCCAATAAAGTAGGACTGAAGTACATCTTAATATGCAATTTCATAATTATTTCTATTGGTTGGCTTCAAAATGTTTGAAGTGTACTGCCGAATATACTGACGATCATTAATGGAAACTAAAGTATACTTTAATGTTTTTATATTGAAATTTGTATGCCTTTTATTTACGTTTATTTGTAATTACACATTTATGAAACGGCAGTTTATAACTTTTAATTTGACATTATTATAAATTGCCCTTTGTGAGTGTATGTAATTCTGAAACATAGTCCTGAAAGTGAAAGTGTACTGTCTTTAAGTCCACTTAAGTAGCCTTTTATTTCATTACATTATCTGTAAATATGGTGTTTTAAAAATATACTTAAGATTTGAAGTATACTACAGGTGCACATTCAGTACAGTTAAGTGCACTTCTTTTGTTGTTTCAAACCCCACATGAAAGCACGTATTTCAGCAAGTTACATCATTCACACAGTGACGGACACACAAATGGTTTCTATTCAGTAAATCTGCCGGAATTTAGGTTGATTAAAGGGATAGTTCAGCCTAAAAAACAGTCACCATCATAGAAGACATTTTGAACAATGTTTCAACTGTTTTCATTAACAGGGTCCAAAAGCTTTGAGCTCTAAAAAGACATAAAACCTTAATAAAAGAATGAATCCATACAGCTTTAGTGGTTTAATCGAATAATTCTTAAGTGATACAATCACTTTCAACAGAGCAAAATGTATACAGAACCCAAGTCAATTATAGTGACACATCAATAACATCTTTCTTTTGCCACTCTGCTTACTTGTACATTGTGCACTTGTTAATATGGGTGCCGAAAGATTCACGCCGTTTATGTGCTGCTGACTCGTGATGTGTGAAACAATTGATTTTTTTAAAGTCTTTGTTTCTAAACTTGCTGTAGGCTATAAAGGAGAGCTTTAAATTGCAAACAGTGTTTTGTCTCTGATTTGCTCCAGAGAGATCTGAGAGCCTGTTGACCTGTTGGATTTGGAAGCATATGCAGCACTTTAATTAGGGAGTCTCGCGCATTTAGACTGGACAATGAGCATGAATCATTGCGTGGATCTCGTCCAACTCGTAGACTAGATAGCTTTGCTCTCTCTGCCCACTCTCTCTCCCTTTAAACACAACTCATCACAACAGATAAAAGAGAAAAGCGAATCCTATCCATTAAATTCTATCACAGCGACCACATGCCTCATTTCTGTTAAACAGGCAGTTAAGATGCCCTTGCTTTCCTGTCTCCCTCGCGAATACAGGGTTATCTACTTAGCTTGCTCTGCAACCTGATGCACAGAGACCCAAACACTCCCAAATGTCTTCAGAGTTTTTATCATCTATATTGTGCAATACGTTCAGCAAAATTGTTGTACGCTAGAGTTCTTTTTGAGTTGGATGGTGGCCATGTGATAAAACAGCAATGTTTGGGCTCTGGCCCCCCACTACGACAATGTGCTGTCTCATATCGAGCTATGAGCCGATAAAGCCAAAAACACAGCGGTGAGAGATGTTTTTCACCTTAATTCAGGGAAATCAAGTTGAGGTGATAATTAGGTGCTCAATCACCATTTTTTAGTAAGAAAGAGAGTAATGGAATTAAATCATTGTGGTATTGGCATACAAAACTGTAATGAGGCTGCTTTAAGCAGGGATTGAACCCAGGTCTCTGGTGCTTTAAGAGTATGAAATTACTCTGTGAGCTACTCTCAGACAGTTAAACCCAAAAGCAAAAGAGCAAAAAGAGCCAAGGGACTTGAATCTTCAAAAAGTAAAAATAATCTTTACTAATGAAACAAAGTACAAAATAAACATAGAAAACTGAGCTTACATCAAACAAAAAGACACAAAGGTCCAAAAAAAACCCAAAAACAATCAAACTTAACTTGAGGACTGGCAACTGGATACACAGGAAGATAAGACTCAAGACTGAACACAATAGCGGGGAACAAACAGACTTATAAAGAGTCAAACACAGGTGTGAGGAATCAAAGCTAATGAGCAGGATATTGAACATGGTACAGAGGTGATAGCGCCATCTGGAGGAGCGGAGAGACTAGAGTTCATAATACAAGAGCCATCTGTATTTCTGGAGGGAACATGACAAAGGGTTCAAGGAGAGTGACCCCTGGAGGCCAGGATGAAAACAGCAATGCAGAGATGAACCCATTACAAAAACAACGTGTTATGAAATCATATGTCACTCTTACCATCCAATGGTGATAATATGAACATAATTTGAATTTTTAGGAGTCCAGATGTTTCTCTCAGTGCTGCGTACACAGTTATGCTCAGATGTCTTTTGTTTCGTTTCAATCTGAATTGGCCACCAGCTTTGTCCCATAAGTACTTTTTCTCTTTCCTTTTCACCACAAATTGTCTTTGAAAAAAATGAAATAAAAGGCAACTTTTTTATGCTACAACATTTCTGACCCTAAAATTGTGTTTTATTACACTCACTAGCTGTGAATCAGTGAGTAAAAACGATCCAAGTTGTATGATTATATAAACTGGGTTGTCAAGTTGTCAAGAGAGAATGTTGGCTCAAGAAGCTGAAAATATTTGGGGAATTAGTTGTTCCAATTTATCAGACTTAAGTAAGTACAATTGCAGGGTAATTTTATTATGTACATAAATATGTAAATGTATTTGTAGTGTACTTAGCATTAAATAAATGTATTTCAAATGCATTTTAGTGTATTTACTTTTCACTAGGGGACAATTCTTTTTTTATGTTCCACAGAAGAAAGAAAATCGGTAACAGTTCAGTATACAGACCGATTCTCACTATTAACTAGTTGTTTATTAGCATGCCTATTATTAACATATTGGCTGTTTATTAGTGTGATAAAGCACATATTATCCATGACCATATTCTACATCCCTAATCCTACCCAATAACTAAACTTAACAACTACTTTACTAACTATTAATAAGCAACAAATTAGGAGTTTATTGAGGCAAAAGTCGTAGTCAATTGTTTATTAATAGCGAGAATGGGACTTTAAAATAAAGTGTGACCAGAATGTTATACAGGTTTGGAACGACACAAGAGAAAGTAAATGATGATGGAATTTTCATTTTTGGGTGAACTATCACTTCAACATTAGTTAACATTGTCTAGCCTTTAGAAACCTCTGTTGAGATTGCTGCAAGTCCTGTATCCATGGTAACGTCTATAATTAGTGGATCTCACTTTAGGATTGTGGATATATGTGTAAAAATCCTTCTGGGATTTGGGAATTAAATACATTTTAAGAAGTTGTAGAAAAAAAGTACAGCTTCTACAGAATATAGAATATATTTTGGTCTGATGTCAGAGCTCATGTCAAGCCCAAAAGGTTTTTGCTAAAAATAGGCCATATTTCTCAAAAATAAAATTGTTATCAATGCGATTTTATTTCCAGAACCATATTGTTGTGCTTGGCAAACATCAGTCCAGTATTGGATTGCCCATCTATTACTGACCCCATGTTTAATTTATCTTTCTGGCCTTTTAAAGTAGTCTCTACCCAGTGAACTCGATGCATGGTTCTCTTATCTTCACACCCCATTTCATTTTAGCTTGCAGATGGAGAGTGTCACTGAAAATAAAATGGATTACTGTTCAAGAGCTTGTACTGTCAGTCTTCAATCAGTCTCTAATACCTGACTTGAAAGATATTTACCACAACAGTCTATCTCCATTTCGCTAACAGCAGTGCTTCACTGTTGAAGGTAGGAATGCTTTTCAAAGCGAAGGAAGATCATTTTGCACGGAAATCTTGGCATTGTGCATGGGTGATTTGAGAGAGCTCTATTAGTCATGCACGAAACGGAGAAAAAAGCTATTAATGAGTCTGACGCGACTTTCATCACCTTCCCGTATTCTAGCAACCGTGACACATGAGTTTAGGCTAACCCACTAACTCAAAGAGCTTTACTCTACACTGGCCATTTCCATCCCAAACATTTTTTCATAGAGTCATGGTGACATTTTTGAAAAATATAAATTCATAATTACTCCTAAAGACCTACTTGAAATGAATTGCTGGTCCCTTACAACTGCATTTTGCTGTCAAGTTTAATGTGCTCATTTTTAAAGTATGACTGATTGATACTGATTAATCAAATGTTATTGTTCAGTAGAGCAGTTTGGAGTTCTTGGAGACAGGAGTGGAGTCATTGCAAATACATAATGACAATGCTAATTAAGGCATTGAAATCTTTAGACCTTTGACAGGTTTCCATAGTAAATGAACATATCAGTTCAGTACATCTTCCACACAACACAGCTTCCTTATTAGTGTGAATTTATAGCATGTTCTGTATTGCTAAAGAATCACTAGAAAAACAAACAGACAAACGAACAAACAAACACACTATAATTTTTGTGACTTTTAATTACTTGTTCAACAATTTTCAGAAAAATAGATATTTTTATGTAACAGTGTTGTTTTCTGGAATACTATTATTGTCATACTGACTGGGAGAAAATTCGCAAATGAAATAACGTAAAAAAAAAATCACATAACATCGAATGTGCCTCATCGATATGCCATTAATATGACTTAATATCACTTACTATGACTGTATTATACACCAACAAAATAACTTTTAAGGATTTGATCAGGTGGAAATTGCACCTTAAAGTTGGCATAAAACTGAAACGACTTAGAATAAGAAAAAAAAATAAAATAAAATGTATGAGCAGGAATTTATTTTGTCAGTAAGGAATTGCCTGGATAGTTGGGTCATTGTGGTTTTCTAATTGTGTGTGTGTGTGTGTGTTTTTTTTTAATAATTTGCAATGAACAGTGCAATATTCCAAGAAAAAAAAGTGTGTGTGTGTATATATATATATATATATATATATACACATATAAACCAATGTTATTTATTTATTTATTTTGTTTTCATATA